>JABASC010000349.1:0-44791 GCA_019776185.1 Plutomurus gul
TTACATGACAAGAGTGACAATGAGTGAGCCATTATTTGTAGGGAAAGCTAGATAAAGATGTACTACTATAGTATTGCACACTATATGATTATCAACTTTAAAGGTAGCAAATGTAATGTAAATAATTGTGGCTTTCATTTACACAGGCTAAGTACACGAACAGGTGGAAACCAGTGGAGTTTAGTCATTGCATTTGTTATTTAAGGAAGATGCGTCGTCGTATGACACAAAAAGAACTTTATATAGAAGCAGGCACACATAGATAGTTGACTGATAAACGACGATAGCCTTCTGTAAAAAGCAAAGTCATTTCACCTGTAGCAAAGAAATACGGAAGAGGCTGAAAAGAAAGATACAGCGACACGTGTAGGCGAGGTGAAACGTTGAATGTTTAACCTGAGGAGGTGCACTACCTCTTTTAACCGAAACTCTCTTTATTCTTTGCTAACATACATAACATTGTGTAATTGCCAAGTAAATGAACAAGATGACGTCTTGCGTCAACTCCAACTGCACTTAAAACACTGATTAGTATGCATAATATGCAGATGAGTGCTCAGATTATTGCAGTGCAGTGTGAGATAAGTTGTTTTTGTTAGTACAAAAAATAGCAATGACTATTGAAAGGCAGATATTTATTTATATGGTATCTGTAAAAGAAAAACATACTAATGGACGTCAATTTTCACTTCTAATTTGCTCATTATTTCGTTCCTTTGTTGCTCTTTACTTGAATCTGAAATGATCCCTGAAAATAGATAGTAAAGCTTTGAAAACCGATGCATCTCACAAATAATATAATATGTTAACACAGTTGCAAAGGTAGATTATACTATGGAGCAGACGGAGGAACATTCGACAAACTGTTTTCAGATTTTTCCTGCGAGAGTCTGTACAGAATGAAATGTACTACAAAGAGACTTTATATATAGGAAAGTTGTGCTATCATCTGTATAAGGATTATAGGTATATGTAAATAGTTTTGTGCAAATTGCTCTCATGGATATATTGCTCGTGGAATAATAATAAAGGAGAGCTGATTAACCTTGGAGTTGTTTTTGATGTTCGTTGGTGCTGGTGTGGGATGTGCAAATGGGATGGTTGTATTTCCTTTGGTTTCGGCGCGTCCTTTTTATCTATAACGAAGTGAACATCGAAATAACTAGTACTAAATAGTTACTCACTATAACATACATACAGCACATAATAATATGGTGTGTATACTGTATACAGAGTCAATACAATTAATGCTTACAGAAAATGGAACTTATTTTTACATGGATCTCGCTGTAGTTGGTAGCAGTGATTCACTCTTACATTAGTTAGTAAACATGGTATGGCATTGGTAAAAATCATTCAAGCTTGGTAATAGTAGGTAGTAGTAAATACAGTACTATGTTGTATGTAAGTAGGTAATGCACAAAATATTTTGTGTGTTTGTAATACCCATTGTGGTAGTGTAAGTAAATCTATGTGAAATGTAATAGGGCTGCATGACATTAGCAATATATTGCGTTTACATTCTGTAAAGAGAGACAGTGTATAGGGCTAATTGTAAACTGAGTAGTTAGATAAAGCTCATAAATTAGAGAATAAAGGGAAACTCGTGGAGTTGACTTGACTTGGCTGACAATCGAGTATTTTCCAGACGTTTTTCCAGACCTTTGAGCTTTTCAGAAGCACAATTATGTCCACACGAAAATGTACAGACGTACATTACAGTATATGTTGTCTTTAAATCGCTGCATTTACTACTAATGTGAACGCACAGACAGATGACTTGAAGAGTTCTCTGTGTATCTCACACGAGAATCAAATTGGGAAAGGAATGGCAACATTTTGGCTTCTTTCAATTGTAAGGGTGTTACCGCAGTGTACGATCATTTAGCTGTTGATTTGCAAAGTATGACTGCTGAGCGGAATACTAATGTGGAAATGATTTATTCCAATTTTTCGTGTCAATTAATATACGCAGCGAGGTACTTAATTCAGAAACGCTAGAATTACAGCTTCTTCGCGAGATGATTAAGTGGTGGTGATGAGATTTGTTGTTGGGAAACTATGACATGCTATTTTAAAAGTTGAAATATTTGACAAGTTTGAATTTTTATGTTTTTTATAGGACTATTCGTGGGAAGAACATGGATTCTCTCTTGTAAATCGACTGTACGCCGATGTTGGTGGATATATTGACGAAAAATTCAAGGTAGCCAAAAATATGACTTACTACACAATGGGTGGACGGGCACATGTGGACACGACGAAATTTCGTACTGCTGTATGGAATTATATTCAATGTCTTTATGGAATTCGGTAAGCCCAAAATTTCAATATCTAATCCACTATGTTGAATACATTATTAGAATTTAGTAAAGTTGCAAATGTCGTTTAAAGTTTCAGTATTAGTGAACCAAAAAGTGAATCCTCGTATCATATGATAAGCTATAACTTGTAATAGACATCAAAATAGTGGATCATTTAATGCTAGAGTACGTGTCACCTACTTTTGCGGTAGGCTGTACTAGGTGTTTAATTTGGTTCGCTGGTTTTCGAACACAATAGAATTTATTTGCTGCAATGCACAGCTACAGGAAACTTTTCACTCTGTAACTCCCCACTCTCTGCCTCTCTCATAAGTTTTTAGCACACTGAAAAAGTTGCATGAGCCCAAAACTATCACCCAGGCGGATTTACTTTGCGGAGCTGTTGTAAAATAATGTAGTGAATGTGATGATACAATTTCAAGATAAAAACTACTTTCAGTTTTTGCACTGAAAGGTTCTTTTTCCCGAAGAGTCTCTCAAAGTATATGCACACGGGCCCAAGCGGAAGTCGGGGGCTACAGACAGAAAAGTTGTGTTACTGACGTCAAGTTAGCTGTCCATCAAAGTGTAATCAAAGTGTACCTCATGCAGAACTCCTCTGCCGCGATACACACGAATCATGCGATGAAGATGAGTGTGGTGGAGAGTGAACTCGTCCACGAGTGCACGCAATAGAAAAATGCAAACTATGTATGTGTATGATATGAGAGAGAGTATCTACATATACTTTCGTTGTTGTTGTTGTCCATATTGATGCGGTGTGAGTGTAACTGCAATTGGGGGAATGTGTGTCACAATGTAGGAATCAGAGAGAAAATCAGGAAAATCCTCCTTGACTGAGGCAAGTATATTTGCTGTGCAATAGATACGTTTCCACTTAATGTAAGTACAAAAGTTTTGCAAAGAGATCCTAGCTTTGACTCTATATTTTCTCGTCTCTGTTGTAGTTTTTCCCATTTTATTTTTCAACCAAAGTAGGAAAGAAAACAAACAAGAAAATTGTACATTAGGCTACATAAATATACGGGTTTCTGCATAGAACATGGTCTGTAGATTTTGAGGAAAAAATCAGAGTTCCCAACAAAGACCGCTACTACTCGGAGAATGAGAAATGGGAAGATTGAAGTGGAGCATTCCGTGTCTACAGTAAACACTGTAGGTAGTACCTATTTAAATGTAGTAGTGATGTATAGTGGGCTGTACAATAAACTTGAGTTACACACAGACTCTTGCAAGGGTCTACTACATCATCCACAGTGGCCATGCAAATTAAAAAGCTGAAAAGAAAAGTTAGAGTGAACTAGGCGAAGGTATTTGTTATGTCATGTCAAGTGTATTATTTATGGCAATGTTATAACATGTATTTAACAACACACAGTACAGCCGTGCTATACTGTGTAGTTTACAACTTTTTCCCTTTCCTCTGCCTATGGTAGGCTTGACAGGGAAAACTTTACTTTGACGATGTTTTTTCTGTTAGAAGTTGTAAATGTGAATAGGCAGTTAGTTGAAGGGCAGTTAGTTCAGAGAAGCAATATAATTTAATAATTGTGTGCGCTACAATAGGAGAATTACGTTGATTGAATTGTATTTACTACACGCGGTAATGATGCGGTAGCCAAGTAATTCACTTGATGAGAAATAAGTAAGGAATTTTGTAAAGATGTGGAGATTTATCTATTTCTTTAGTGAAAGAACCTGTTTAGTGGTATCTCATTGTCAGTTTAGTTTGTATTTAAATACTGTACTGCAGCGATTGATACTGAATGTACTCTGATTGTATTGTGATTGTGAGTGACCATAGCTTAGCTTTCTGACAATGAGTGTGATGTAAGTGAGGTACCGCGACTACACAACACACACGCGAGAATTGTACTTGCAGCACTCAACTGACACGGATACAAATGCGTAATTGAAAACAGAGGCACTCAGCCGTTAATTACAGATGAAAATATTATACAAGATTGTAGGAAGGATACTTGATACGTGTTATTTACTTTTCTGATCAAGAACGCTACACGTGAGCACAATAAGTATGGTGGTTAAGATAATAATAATAGGTTTGCAGGGAAATGTTTTGAAAAAATAATACCTAGGTACATTGGGCAAAATTCCAATATGCCAATTGTTGGTAGCGGGGTACATAATCATCATGGCACCAATTTTGATGAGGTTTTTCCTTAGTCTGATTAATTTCAAATGGAAATTTCAATAATTGTAAGCATAATCACACTGAGATTAATAGTTGACTGCAGTGTGACGAGAGTATCTCCATCAAAGTGGTCGTAAATAGTTGTGGCCAAACTTCTTCAAAAAATTCTTTATAGATCATGATTTTACACCTCAGCAGTTTCCCCTACAATTAAAATTGTGGGAAAGAATGTAATTTGAGTTTCAAAAATGGAGTTTATATTTATGCGTTCTTTTTACTTTCAGACATGACGATTATGACTACGGAGAAGTAAATCAATTATTGGAGCGCCCCCTAAAATCCTATATAAAGACTGTCTGCTGCTACCCAGAAAGGGTAATTATTTATGATTATTAATTCTTTTTCCAAAGTTACAGCGACGAGTAAAACACAATGTTTACTCCGGGTTGAAACTTGCGCATATAACATGTGCTTGAAACCAAACCGGATGAACAATGTCATTATGAAGGAATAATGATGAACCTGTTAGCACCCAAAACTCATTTGGTAAAACTAAATGTGACGTTATCAATTCTATCCTACCAATCAACCATCCTTATTATCTAACCTAATCAAAGTATCCTGAAGGTTGGATTTCCTCCCGAAATTGAGGGCCAAAAATTTCACTTTCCATTTTACTCATAGGCAATTCAAACGACCCTTATTCAATAAGTACTAAAAAGATATTTAGCAGATTGGTTAATGATTGTTTTTAGGTTAGCATTTGTTTAAAAGGAATTAGGGTTTAAGGGTCTCATTTTCGCTTCAAATTTATAATAATAATTATTTTATTTATTAATTTCAGGTCACGAAAGCTGACTATGATAATGTCATGAGAGAATTTAAGCATTCGGAAAAAGTAAGAAAGCTAATTTCAAAACTTAACTATCTACCTTGTATCAATCAAGCACACTTTATTAATGAAGCTTCTTATTTTTCCAGGTTCATGTTAATCTGATGATAATGGAGGCTAAAATTCAAGCAGAGTTGCTGTATGCTCTCCGCACCATCATGAGATTCATTCTTTAGAAATTTAATTGTAAAACTCTTCGCATTTACATTAGATACGTTACAATTTAAACTACATACACCTTGTAGGTATACCTAGGTATAATAATACGTAGCCGTTTATCCTTGTGTCATTGTCCGATTACTTCCCAACGTTATGTTATGCTAATGCTAGACTTACTAAATAATTACCTCAACCCTGTGTGGACTAAACACACTCTCCTGTAGTAGCGATGGATATGAATAGATTGCAGTGGTGAATAGAATCCATAAGTCAAGCTAATCTCTCTACCCTTTATTGTAGTGTTTTGTTTGGACTTACTCGCTATGATATACTATGTGTAATCCGATAAATTTTATGTTAATCTTACAATTAGAGAACTATAGTTAGCCTCATTATTTGGACATCGTACGTATGTTGTACCTATACATACTTATTTCCATTAACAAGGTAGTAGTTAAATATTTTGCAACGTTTTTCAATTAATTATTGAACTATAGGCACCTAATAATTGTTAGCACCTTAACTCAGCGTAATTGAGTGCCCGACTACCATCTGTTTATATCTTACAGCTGTATAACTTCATCTTGGATATATTAATCCGTTGTTTTTTCATACCAGATATATTTAATTTAAATTTTACGCAGTGGACAACGTTTATGAGTCTACTGCAATTGTTTTTCGTCAACAACCATATTGTTTCTACATGAATGTTCTAGTAAAACAGTAATTCTCAATTTCATTAATTACCATTGTTTTTCCCTTTAAAAAGCTCCAATTCCGGTGAAATACTGTGAATATTGTAATGGGAGAAACTCGCCCTATCTGTGGTGTATAAGTAATAATACTGTTGACCAGAGGCTTTTGAATTTAAAAATGCAATCTCGATGTTAAACGAAATGCCAGTTTTGCAGTAATAAGTATAAGGTTTTCTAGTAAGTGTCTCATCGTCAGCTATACTGATAGATTTTCTTTTCAAGGTGGTACGGTCAAATGTGACTAAAATATCTAAATAATAAGTACCAATTAACTCAATGCAGGTATTCCAGTTGTAAATATCTACGAATACTAATTATGTATTATTATACTGAATATTGCCATTGATTTTGACTCCAGTATACTACGGTAAGGTTTTTTCATCCTCACTTTCGACTTGAATGAGTCACCAATGCACACAATATTACGTGAGAGTAGTTTCTCACACAGACCCAGACCCAGTGAGTAGCTATCTCAGCGTGAGTGACTTTGTTCTTCTGTATTTATTTAATAGCTATTTCTTACCACGACTGGAAATACTTGTTAATTGTAAATTTGTAAACGTTGAAGGAATATAATTTAAGGTACCTACTTATATGTATACCTTATAGTATATGGGTGGCTGCATGCAAGTGAAGCAAGTTAAAGAGACGAAGGAGAAGATAACAAATTAGGCTGTATACAAAAATTATACTTACTAATTGTAGTGTTATAAATACAAGTGGACAAGTGGTGTGTGTTTACAGCAGGAGGATGAGGGTATAGTTAATTGGTATTAGTAAATATATGTAGCAATGTTATAGTATGGGAAGTACCTACTTGGTTCAATAGGAATGTAACTTTATATGATATATAGCCGTATCGTATGTAACTGTATGTTTCACTATTACATTTAGTAAATAACCAAACAAAATAAGATTTATAATTTTGATCTCAGCCTAGCCCAAAACTTAATGTAGATTACAGACGAAGATGGCAAAACAAGGGGAAAGAATAGAAAGCAAACCAAGTGAGACTTTGTGCAAAAATGCAATGGATTGTTCAGAAGACGTGAGAGAGTAATGTCACGAGAAGTCGCAAGGCATTCAGGTTAACTGCAAACACTGATGGCAAGAGAAAAGTTACTATACAGATAATTAGCTTTATAAGTATTGCTTTATTCGGAATGGAGTGACTTAAAGCAGACTACAGCGGGATGAGAATAATATGGGTACACACAACTGTGTCATTTGTTTTGGTACTGAAAATCAGAGGAGTAATTATGTAATTGCTACATATTATATATAGATAATGCTAACAATACACTTAATCATGCAAAAATGCAGTAATTAAAGTTGCTATATGATAGTTTGTAGTGTATTGTACAGTAAATAATCTATATAAGAAGGTGTGAGAACGATAAACAAATTAGTGGTAATTAGCTAATAAGGAAATGAAGAGTGTACAAAATAATCAATTGAACAAGTAAGATCTATTTAATAGAAAAGATCACATTTGTTTTACATTTACGTTACTTTTTGAGATGTTTACTAAATGTGTCACGTAAGTAAATCATTTTTTGTTTGTTGTACTAAGGAAGTTTATGTCACTGTAGAATTTGGATTGATGGATCTTGTTTGATGCGACAATGGGAAGACGGAGAGAAAATCATTTTTTTGCGATTTTCTTAGCAAGTATTACAATTGTATAGAAAATAATGATTGTTTTGTTATTCTCCTAGCACTTTAATACTTTACAGTAATGTGGAAGGAGAAGTTGAGGTAATGATGTAGTATCTGTGAAGTAGTAACGCCGTAGCAGAGACCAGGTCGTAGGAAAACATGCTTTTTGTTTACTCATAGTCTGTATTTATGATACCGATTACAATAACATTCTCAGAATGATTAGGTACGTGTGACGTGATCACAATGCTTATGATGTGATTTTGATAGGAAACAATATAATAGTGACATCAAATTGTATTTTATAGCCAAAATCGTCTAAAAGTGCTTTGCTGATAAATATGAAATGTATTCAATTGGAAGCGAACTCGTAATCACAGGTTGTAGTTTGGTACGATAACAATCTCGTTTTCAATAGAAATGGAAATAGCTGGATTTTAAATTAATTTCCGTTATTTACGTTAGAAGTGAAAACGGTTTGCATGCGTATTCGTATTATCATCTCAAATCCTTAGGATTTGGTCCCAACTCATATTGCAAAGTAGTGAAATCCTGATCGTTCAATTTTTCATAGGAAAAGATCGCAATTGAGGTTCTTGCGCTAAAGAATATTATGAATTTATATGAGGGGCGAACGACAAACCTATATACTAGGAGCTTAGGCAGGCTCACGTGAATTAAACAAAGTCAATTAAACCTGGTAATTCCGGTCTATACTACCTTCTATAAATTACTCTCTACTATAATAATTATATTACCTAATCCAGTTAATGATCAGGTCATGTATGTACAAGAATGAAGAAATTTATGAAATAATCCATTACCCGTACAAATGTGAAATGAGATACGATTTGTCTTCTCTGTTGAACCAAAATTTGTCTGTGAAGCGAAAATCAAATCAAAGGAATTGTACAATTTGTAAAGATATACATAGAAAGGTGGACTTTTCATGTATTAAGCAACGACGTATCCTATCCGCATTACAGTCTATACCTTCTTGTAAATAGCAGTTACAAGTTTAATACACAACTTCCAATAAATATGATGACTACAGTACAGATAATAATAATACTTAATACAATGAAGCACGATACAATTTCACAGATAGCCTGCCTGGTAGACAAAGAGGTGAAAAACCAAATACTATGAGCACACTAATCTAAATTTCAATATTATATAATAACGACTCATCTGATCATCTCTCTACTTACTCTGATAAACAATGTACTAGAATATCTTGATAAATTTAATAGTCTGTGTGGAGTACTGATAATAATTGTTGTAAAAAGATATGGTGACCATAATAGAGCGCATGCATTGTTAGTGCTACAATAATTATTGTAATGTGTACAGAAAGTAATATCCGGGCTGTACTGACTGTGAGCCAAGTCCATTAAGTTATCACCGCTTCGTTATAGAGTTTTCAATGTAGTTGTGCTCTATATGCACACAAGCCAAAGCTGCGTATATTTCATTCTAATAAGAGAGAAAAGAGTGCTAAAATCATCCTCGGGGTAATAATACAATAAGAATTGATATGCTATATGACAAAATACGTTGACAATGGGAGAAACAATTGAGTGAAAGGGAAAAGTGCGCGAGGAAAAGGAGTAGAAAGTGATAAAAAGTCGAAAAAAGATTGAAAAAAACCCTCTCAATGTTTAATACTGTGAAAGTCATGAGACATACATGAGAAATCTTAATATTATAATTACATAAGTTATTGGTCGTTTGATGATGTATGGGTACTGAAAAAGAATTTTGAATGCAAAACATTGTTTACACGTATAAATTGCAATGATGTAATAAGTACATTGCCAATTGTGCAGAGTACCTTTTGACTTGACCTTGGCCGTGATAAAAAATAGTTTTTTGCTATTGTAATTTGTGTAATTAAATGTTATTGTTGTATAATCACGTGCTTACTCGGTAAGCATTTATTACGATCGTAGCTTAACTATATAAAACAAACTTTATATACTTTGGGGTGTACAAAAAAGGTTTCTTGCTAATTTTGACTGTATAAGATTGCTAACCCACCTATGTATAACGCATAATCTACTAGCAGAAGGATTAAATAATACAGGAAACGTAGCCCCTTTGCATTAGCCAACCAGTTTCTAAATATTTGCATCAAATACAAAATTCTAAGCACAGGGCAAGGAGAATGGAAATTTAGAGAGCAAAGAGGAAATAATAGATTGTCAAAACTTTGTTTGCTAGCTTGCATTGAGCGAAATCTCAAATTTATGGTGTAATTAAGTGTATTGTGTGTAAGTAGATATATGTGATAATTAGATCTACACGTTCGAGATAATATACATACAATTTAGTGGTTTCTACACATTTAAATGTAAGTTCAACTGTGACATTAAATTGCTGACCTACGCACCTACTTGATGTCATCGAGAATGTGTTTTCTTTGTCCTCTTTTCTTGTGCTGCTCTGTATTTGAATTTCGTCCGCAAATCGTACTTGACAAAATGTACTACCGCATCGCAAACCAGTCGGTGCACTTCCTTCTATTTTTCGGTTTCTAGTGACTATAATATAGAATGACTACTGCTTAAATGTCCATCAGAGAGATATACAACTGAACGTGAAATACAATAAAAAGCAAAAACGTTGACAATGTGAATTTAGTGAAAGGGGAAAGCTGGAAAGTGAAGTACTATTCAAAATTCGATGTTAAACTTTGTTGCAGTATATGAATGATGATGATATGCACGAAAAATACTACTGTTCTGCACTGCTGCATCGTAAATCTTAAGTCAAATACACTTACTACAAACGAAAGAGTATCGTAATAGCGTTTTAAGTTTAGATTACAATTAATTAAGATTAGATTATTGTATTGTATTGTACCGAAAGAGAAGTAAATCGAAAATATTATAATATTCGTCGCAAAAAACAACTCGGTCTACAAATCTGCATTTATTTAGTCATACAAATGTTTTCAGCATACACATAATTGCATTTATATTAATTACGGAATAAATGAGTGAAAGCGATAACAAACAATCATTAAAATTCTAATTCAATTAAACAAAAACAGTAACAAAAAACATATTCTTTTACGTTTAATTATCATGTCATCATAATTTGAATACAGTGGTCAATGTGAAAGAGACGACTAATAAGATTACCATGTATGTACATTTTATGTCATTATACTATAATATAAAATTAAAGTGCAATGAATAATTATTAGATTGAACCCAAATGAGAGATCAAAAAATTTAAAGTTTCTTTAAAACATTCTGTGGGAACAGTGGAACACTCACAATCATTGGGGTCGTTTCACAACAAACAGGAGAACGCGTTAGGGGCCTATTTCATATAACTTTTACACTTGTATTTACAACGAAAAACTTGTCAGTCCCTATCCTTATAACATTGTCGTCATGGTGATTTACACGTTTTTCGTTGTAAATACAAGTGTAAAAGTTATATGAAATACCCCCCAGGTATTACAAGTATTCATAATTTATTAACACCTCGTCTTGTAAATTTTCGCTTGAATTCATAAAGGGTTGTGTTGCAGTATCATCACGTACAGTATTATCACACGAAGTAACCCATAATATAGATTCACAAATGGTTTCGAAGGTCCGTACAAATAAATTCCATACCCAATTTAACAGTGAGACAGCTCCATCCAAGTACAAACTGCTGCTATCAAACCAGGTTGCGACTGCTTGGTTGTCACCATCTCCCTCTTGGACACGTATTAGTGAATTGTTGTCGCCACAATTTGTATTATACATTATTAGAAATTTTAAAAAACAGCAGCAGCAGCACACTAAAGAAAAAAATACCATCCAGCAAAAGACAAACACGTAATTTGAGATTTCCGGAGGATTATCCGAATTTTCTTCCGTGGAGTTTTCCGAATCGCTGCTTGATAATCGATATGTATGGAACACTATCATCTCCTTCATTTTTTCGACTGTAGGAATTTCTGGAACTTCAGCTTCCTCCTCAGATGTTTCACTAGATTCAGATTCAGACTCGGGAATTCGTGGCATCCTTCTTGTGTCGGGGCTTATCAAATGAAAATAGATTCCATAGGGATCCATCGATTTTTCGATGGGCATAGCGACATACAGATAATATTTGTCTCGATACCATGACTGGTAATCCCTAAATATAGAAGGACACGCATTAATTGTAAAATTAGAAGGTATTACTTATTTGTTTTTGAAGCGAGAAACAAACTAACGGTGAATTTCTATTCTCCTTTAAGGTGAAAGGGCGACAACGGGATACATCTACTGATGATATTGTGTCCGGGTTATGGGCCCAGTACTTAAACGTGTACAAGTCTTTCTGCAAAGGTTTTATTTTCTCCACTAGTTGAAAACGAGACTCGTAGCTCTGTAATCGAACGATAATTTTAAGAAAGCAATTGTTTTTATGTATTCACACCCATGAATTTTACATCAGTAAAAACAAGGTGTAGTTACTTGTAGACGGGGAAAACGGATGATTTGTAGAGGGACGAGACTTTCACCGCAATTTAATGAAACAGAACGGTTTTCCCAATCCCCAAACTCGATTGAAATGTCACCACCACAGATCACAAGTAAATCATTTGTAGAAATTATTGCACGGAATATTTCTCCAAGTCCGCCGTAAACGGTGAGACGCAAACATGAATTCTTTGTCTGTCTCAGGAGCTTTTGGTCCGTAAAACGCAGTTCCGTCACTTCCAAGTCCAATGGGTCTGTCGAATCTTTTTCTAAATTATCAACTGGATTCACACGCACCTACACATTATTGATATTGATAACATATGAAACACCTAATTTCTTTTCTTCATAACATATGACATAAGCATTAATTAATTAAATAACATATTGATAAAAAAAGTTTACCACCAAAAAGTTTTCCTTTAGCCTTTCAAATAGAAATTCTGTTTCGTGTAAGCGTGAAAAGCATTTTTGAACATTTGCTGAGAACTTTTCTTTAGTAGATTTAAGGCGTGCCATATTTGATGATGACGAATGCAGGAGAGGAGATACATCAGAATGCCAAATAGAATACAAAATCCATTGTTTTGATTCCATTTTCACTTTTAACGAACTTGGACAAAGTTTCTGCATATTATTATGTAATGAAACGAAAACAAAGTTTGAGTGGATAGTGCGTTATACGTCGTAAGTGTTAACGATGATATCAGATATTCAATTCATAAACAAAAATGCATGTAAACTATAAAAAATTTGATCTTACCGGGGAAGAAAATTTAACTTCATTTTTGATAGGCATCTTATTACAGATACATAAAGGAACACAAACAATTTACAAAAGAAATTAACTTTAGGTTATCTGAATGTACTTAATTAATTAACAAATTGTGAACTTTTGTTTAATGATCACACAGAAAAGTGAACGAAATAAGATTAAACTGAAAAAAGTTACTGATTGTGAGTGCACTACTAGTACTTGACTAGTACAAAACAAATTAGTTCCCTTTCTGGTGGGGCGTGTGTACTAGAATGACACTACGATTTGTTATCTTGAAATACCTTCTACAAGGTTTGTTTCGCTGGGCCTAGACACAGATAAATGGAGTCTAATAATTTAAAAAGTGGACCCAAAGTTTACGTGGGATATACTATGTACATAACGTTATCAAGATTTCTAGGGTTTCACCTTATTTATATGTACATTGATGTGATGCCTAACCGAAGTACGTACATCCAAAGACGAGAGTACTCTTTCCAAAGATTGTATCAAATCGGTACCATTAGCATACCGTTCTATTACTGGGCACAATTATTTATTGGAGTTGTATTCATATTCAGTTGTGAATTTGTGAATTTCTCAATTTGGTTTCACACTAACATAGACGGCCAAAAATATTTTCAATATTTCTTTATTGCCGATGTTTTATTATCGTTATCAAGGGAAAAAGCTGCATATGTAGACGGATGGTGATAAGAAAAGGTTTCATACATTCAAAACAGTGAGAAGAGTGAGAACATACATGTACAGTTGACAAATTGACTTGGGAAATTTATATTTTATTGACTCTCTCCGCTGTGGTGTATCATCCCTATATATTCATGTACCTTCTTCTTGCTGTTCGACTGTATCTGTATTAACCACATCTTTCTCCATATTTGTGCTATCTTCCCACCTCTGAATCAGCACATCATCTTCGTTTATATGTCTGAGTCTGCTAAGTAAATATGTGTGAGGATTATAAAAGGCTGCCACAAAAGTATCCCCGTAGGGATAATCCCGGCAGTTGCTACAAACTTTGCAAATTCCCGTTTTTAGTGGGTCTCTGTATCCCAAATTCACAGTGAACTGATCAGCCTGTCTCGTTTTACTGTGACGAAAGCGGTTTAGACAGATTCCCATGAACTATTTACATTCGACAATCAGAAAACGACAATTCATGCATTTATATAACATATCTAGACTCCAACCACTTCAATTTAAAAGTATTTTGAAGGTCTGTTTTGCACATACAACATAAAATAGAAGAAGAAAATCGTCCTTCACAATTCTCGTTCCCGGCCAAATCGGATTTTCTTTATCGAAGCCATATGCGACATAAATGGCTGGAGTTTTATGTAGCAGACCGAAAACGCAGCAAAACATTAAACTGCGAATTTGTTTTAGAAACATTGTTATCCAACCGTGATATTTTTTCCAATGACCCAACTTGTGGGCCAGAAATGCTATTATTTCATCATCAGTCAATGGTAAAAATGTGTTTTCCTCCTCCAGATTTGTATTACTAGAGCTTCCCTTTAGGGTTTAAATCAAGATGAAATAAATGTATAATTGTTAGTAGACAAAGTTAAAAGAAGATTCGTTAAATCTAAATTTTACATTAACAATTTGCTCTTCCGGTCCTTTAATTAGTGTATCATGCAAAATGATATTCTTGAAGTATATTCCAGTAAAGTAGGCGTTGAAATCCTTCCAGTTTGATACCATTTTCACTTCAATGTTACGCAATGGAAACTCCACCCGATTGGCCCACTGTTCGATTTTAGATCGTAAAGGACCATCCTTTAAACGGGAGAATTTCCACGGTGCACGGATACCCAAATCTTCATAAAGCACGATTAAATCAGTGCAGAGAAAGAATCCCCACAGCCAGATGTAGAAATAAGTTCCAGTATTCTGATAAACGAATACTACATTTAAATCGCAAATACATATAAATTATACATATTGAATAAATAATGTCCTTTTTAAAATAATTAGCAATATAAATCACCTTCACAATGTAGACAACTGCAGCGGCCGACGGACACCAACACAACAGATCAGTTAGAAAGCGGACCATGCCGTTATACACTAAAATATTAATTGACTTGTCGCTAAACAAATAACTGCTATCGATAAATCGATTGTACAAAATATTGGCAGTCATCTTGACAAGTTTTCTAGTAGTAAGTATGATGCTATAAAAGCACACTGTAATTCCTAGTTCTCTGTCCCAATCATTAGGCCAAACATTTAGAGTAGTCAGCAGTACATCCCCCTTTTGCCATGCGACTTTATACATTCCGTAATAAAGAACTGCCTGCAAAAATCCAATTATTGAAATTTTTAAAAAAATTCCGGACAAAATTATAAATAGCTTTGCAGCATGTAGCTTCCTTTAAATTGCTAATTATTCTGTACGGTTTGCCGTAAGAAATAATGTGTAGCACGAAAGATATCGAATTGGTTCTCGCTGTAGGCATTATTTCGTGATGTCTCGAAAATGTGCGGTGTATAGAAATTCTTCACTTCTTCAGGCAGGTCATAAAATCGGGTATATCGGAGCCGGCGATACTAAATCGAAAATATAAATAATACCTCTAAAACGAAACTCAGATACTTTCTTTTATAATATTAAAGTGAAAGCATTGATTGAGAATACTAGCAAAATACAACTTACAGCTCTGTTGCACATGTACAAATCTATGGTTAGGTCAATTAGAAGCGATGCAAATATTATACAGTATACATCGTACTTTGTTAATATTTCATCAAATGTGCTATTTTCGTGAAACAGTTTAAGAATCATTTCATTTAAGTTCTGTGTCCCATCAGCAAAGTTGTAATGTCAACTCAGATGACAATAAAGTTATTCCCCCCTGGAGTACTCCCTATATAAATAAAAGTCCAAAGTGCAAAAGCGACAGTTTTAAGGTGGAATTGATGGAAAATTCTTGTATAAACCGTAGCAACGTGTAATAAATATATTTAGTAGATTTGCACGCGATAGATAATGTAACAAAATCCTAAAATAGCCGTGATGAACAAAATGTTCCACCAAAACAATTGCATTCAAAATTCAATAAATAATAATTACAGATTAACAATACAGAATAAGACAAAAATTGAATAAATCTGTGTAATAGTGTAGGTACATTGTAGACATGAATGCATGTATTCAGATTTATTTTCATTACTTACATACACAATGAATTTAAGACGAAAATGCAAGCTGCTGATTACATATCGAATGCTTAGTATGGTTAAGAGGAAGTAAACGGTGTTAGTGCGTACACACGCATTTTTGAAACCGGATTTGGAGATAATATTTCGGACTCTCGATCTATAGCTTCTAATCTTCTAATCAAGGAGTTGTGTTTAGAAGCGCATTGATACAATCTACTCAAAAGCGGGAAGTCCAGATTATTTATATAATTTTCGATTATTGCCTTCTTCAGATCATTGCTGTAGCCTGCTTGAACAGCAAAAGCATCAGCGGAGAGCTCGAAGCGTCTTTTCGTGTAGCCCATCACACATTCTTTTACCTTTTATTTTATGACACAATGCACACAGTAAATAACATCACCGGAAACTAATAAACTTGAATGCCCAAAAAGCATGTGTGTATATTTACTCACCCATGTACTCAGAAGCATCGAAATTATAAACAAAGAGACTGCAACATTTTTTTGCACATTCAGGTAGGTTGCCACTGTTGATACATTGACCGGCAGTACGAGTAAACTTATGAGACCGAATGGGAGTAAAGAAAAGAAAACATCAATAGTAGCAAAAATCAAATTGTGATTTAATTTCCAGTGTCCCAGTTGCACTGCCATCAGTGCAAATATTTCCCCGCCGTCATTTAATGCGAAAGCATCCTCATTTTCATTGTTATTCACATTCAAGTCCTTGATTACATTTCCCTTTGTTAGGTCAATTTTGGCGGGATTAAAGATCTGTTTGGCAAATCAAATCAGTTATGGTTAAAAAGAATGCACACATATTCATTTTTTTGCATTCTATTTACCTTTATAACATTTTTTACCTGTTCATATTTATCGAGCAAGCTATCATCCAAGATAATTTTTGGGGAAACTACTCCTTTTATGCAAACATTTTGTTTGAAACTCCGTGCTGAGATGTTGTTAACGAGAATATTCGAATTATACCCGAAAGACTCTGCTTGAATTCTTAGAAAAACAGAGAGCCGGAATCTTTGAGAAATTTTCGACAGGTCGACTGTATTGGCATTTAATTTCTTATCAATGAACATGTACTCGAAGGAGTAGGGTAAGACCACGTATACTAAGAGATAGGCAACGACGAACGAAGGTAACTGTAGATCAATCTTGAAAAAACCATAAGCTAAATTGGAAAAAGCCAGAAAGAAATTTGTCAATATTTGAAATGTTTTTCATTTTACTTTAAAAATCATTATTTTAAATACCTCTACTGGAAACTTCGAAAAAGAGCGAGACCAAAAAAGACGTTTTGAGTACGGATAGGCTCTGTTCCCTAACAAAGGTATGGAAGAAGGTATCCCAAGTTTGTCTGTTAAAACCGAATTTCTCTTCAATGATTAAAATCCTTAGGGCTGGCTTGATCAGAAAGAAACACCGTTGGGTCAAGGTGAACAAAGCGGCCACGAAGAAAACTTCAACAGTTGGCCAGTGCAAATGCAAAGTCTGACGCACGGAGCTGAACATTGGTGAAAGCACCATCAAAGAAACTTCTACAAAGTTACTGCTGCCCAAACATATTTGCAACTGTAAAAGCATCAATGATAAAATACGATTTAAAATACTGCAGTAAATTTTAATTTAGCATTGATATTCTAGCTAACCGCTTTCCAAGTCTGTTTCAATCCAAAGGAAAAATATTTGAATTGAAAACGACGGAGAGAATATTTCCTAGACACTTCAAATGTGACCACATCGACGTAATCCGCCAATTTTTCTGGGATTTCGGTAGTACAGGATATTTTATTAATCTGCATCAAAGACATTTTTCATAATACATAGTTCTCTGATTTGAAAATTAAATTTGCATGATGACTGTGTAATTCTGTAATATTTTGTATCAAATGCTACAAATCTCTTGCCTGACTACGGTTCACAAAGAACTTCACGAGAAACTCTAATGTTAAGAATCCGAGTACAGGTAGCAAGGCCGGTTCGAAATACCAACACAGTGCTAGCAGCAGCATTTCTGTCGTCCACTAATATACAAACAATTGATCTTTGTGTGCGCTCCTTCCTTGTTGCTGAAAGCATACCATGTTTTACTTACTTATATATCCATTTCAATGTTATCATATTCAAACATCAAACCTGAACACAACTAGAGAAGGCTGATAATATTCTAGGTACGTAGATTATGCAGATACAAAATATTTTTATCGAACAAACATTGATCTTATTCTTCTCGTATACATATGTACACGTAGTAAAATAACTTTTAAGGTTATCAATAGTATTTTCAGCTTGCAGGTATCACGTAGCATATAATTATTAGAATGTTATATTATGTACATGTACGTAGATTTGGAAAAATCAACGCAATCAATACATGGAGCTGTGCTCTGAATTCTATTCACTCTGACTGAGCATGATATCCATTATGGTTTTCCCTTTGTTGTAGTATATCATTACCTGAGCGGCGGGACAGAGTTTGCGGCTCACATAGAGTGAAATATTAGAGAAAATACATACCTGCAATAAAAGGTGAATCCAAGTTCTATTCTTGTGAGTGTAGTGATGACAGCTACTAGAGCATTTGAAAAGCTCGTATTACTTGAATGAATGAGTATTATGACTTTGAAGAAATAAATAGATGCAAAGAATAGTTTTATGGATAGGCTACGTTTACAGTAACAGAAATGTTTATTTTCTGCACACTCGACAAAAGGACTTGACAGAAGATTGTGGAAATCGGAGAAGTTACTATAGAAATTAAAGCAAAATATCACATTTAGAAATATTCAGGGGACACTTGAGCTATTGATTGCTGTAATCTACATGGTAAGCATTCTCCGCATGATTTCTATGGATAAATTCGTTCATTTTATAAAACTTGAGAAAACATTAATTTACAGTCGAATGAAATCGAAGAATGCATGAGACGCATTTTGTCTCACAAGGGTGTGGTCGGTGTGGTTATCATCAACCAAGATGGTAAGTAAAATCTTTGTATATAATGAGCAAATCTGTTCAATTTATTGAATTGACTCTTTTTTAAGGAATTCCCATAAAGTCAACTGTGGAAAATGCATTGAGTGTCCAGTATGCTGGTCTGGTTACACACTTGGTCGATAAATCTCGCAATGTGGTGAAGGATCTTGATAACAACAATGATCTTGTTTTTATTCGACTACGAACCAGTAAGCATGAGCTCATTGTTTGTCCAGGTAAAAACTATTTTGTAAACCAGATAATTGATAATTATTGCACAGTATAAATACCTACATTTAATATTACACTGGAGTAGGTACTCGAATATGCGTCGCTCAAATAAGAAATTACTGTGAGTCTGTGTTTTACATATTTTTTTAGAAAGGGATTATTCAATGATCGTTATTCAAAGTCCTATCGAGGGCTGAAAAAGGAAATATCCCCCACCGGAGCAACGGAGATTTTGAATTGCTTGCAGCTGTGTTCTTTCAATGCAAGTGTTTCAGATAATTGGTTCACGTGCACGTGCACCAGTCGCTAACGAAACAATGTCGTTTTGTATGATTTTTTAAAGAGAAAGGTGGAGTAAATCGAATTTACGTAAATTGTTCGTGTGCTATTTATTTATTACTGTACAGAAAAGCTTAGTAGTAAAACCTATAGGATAAACTGACGCATGTATTATACTACAACCATTTAAAATCATAAGCAAAACTGACAAGCATGCAGTGTGTTGTGATTTCTCGTAAATAAACTCCCACTTTAAAATAGTAAACGAATCACCGGGTGTTACTTAATCTGATCGATAAGCAAAAAATGAAAAATTTCATAGTTTTGATAGTTGGTGGTGGATACATCAGCAAACATAAAGTAAAATGGACATTTTTCAATCATTCTCACATTCACACGTATTCTGGATCAGCATTGTGAACATTTGGGGAATATGCGTTTTCAAATTATATCTCCTACTCAGACAAGTAATAACATTAAATAACGTTTTGTATACCTACAAATGTTTTCATTACACACATTCGGATATTATTGCATAAATGTATATGTTAATTTTAACTGTTCTTTAATTATCAGAATACAGCTTTAAGAAACACACGCCATTTTAGGCAACTTAGGGAGCATTTCCTGAAATGGTGCGTTGATTTTGTAAGAAATTTTGGTGCTGCATTTTGCATAACTAGTTGGTACGTTTTTGATGTGAAAAATATTTAGATTTGTTTAAAACAGTGGACTTGCAGATCCGGCTCAAAACATTGGATCTGCCCGCTATCAAGCACGTCAAAATATTCAGGCAAATCTAAGGCATATTCTCTATATGACACTTCGTTCAACTAATTTGACTGTAATTTTAAATTTTTTCTCTTTTTAATTTCCTCGATTATTCAATCTCAGTGTACTTAAAACTGTGCTCATATAAGTATAGTATCATTATCATAGTTTTATAACGATTCTCAGCTTCTTCTACTTAATTTGCCTCTTTACGGAATTCATTCTTACTGGATATTTACGGAGAGAATGGTACGACAATTGAATGAATGGTTGTGGCCACCGTATTTAGCAGAAGAGGTTTGGCAGACCATCTTTTTCAAAATTTTTGTCGATTTTTCGTTTGTACTCATAAAATTGCCAATCTTAGTACTTGAAAGGCATCATAGTCGACACATGACCCTGACCACGCGAACATTATTAAGAAGAATTGTCAGTTTTACTTTTAAAACTACACTTTGGGCAACATTTGCAGGGATTATCGTACTTATTTATAAGGTAACCAAACCTTAAGAAGTGCACCATTTGCATTCAGTATTAAAGAGCATTTAGTCACTCCAATCTGTGTAGAAAATATATATGCTTTAAATATTTTAAATATTTTATTCTGTTACTTCAAGCTAGTGCCTCTCTTACACTTGATGATTATCGTTTTACTTGGATATTGTGTATTCACTCAAATTCAACCTGAAATTTTGTTACGAACACGATTATACCGAGGTCTGTATACAAGGTTACAAGGAGAGCGCATTTGTAGGAAAATCACACAGCTTGCAATAACTGTTGGCTTTCCTCCAGAAAGGATATACATATTTAATGAAAATATGGACGCTATTTTTGCCCAGTATCATGGTCTTTATCTGGGCCAGTCAGTTGTGCTTTCAAAAAAGTTAATCCAAACAATTAATGTCCAGGTAAACATATTTAACTATAGAAAATACTTTCGCCTTGTTAAATGTAATGCTTGATTTCTCTCATAACGCTCTTGGTTTCTTCTATGGTTCTTCACTATTTCAAGTCTTACACACAGTTCACCTGTTTTAGAATGAAGATGAAATCGCCGCTGTCATTTCTCATGAACTAGGACATTGGAAATTGCATCACATGTTGAAATACTTTGTATTCGTTGAACTGGACCAGCTTTTGCATTTGTTCGCTTTCTATTACCTACACCAAAATCAAGATATTTTTTCTGCTGCAGGCTTTCCAAAGAATTACCCAAATCCGTACCCTTTGTACATAGGATATTATTTGCTCAGTAGTTTTGTTCTTGTCGGGTTCACAGAGGCAAGTAGCACGTGACACGTGTAAAGTCAAAGATATTCACATTATTAGAATAGGTACCAATTCTCTACTGTTCTTGGATTTTTTGCGCAGGTAATGAGGTATATTGGGAATTTTATCTGTCGAAGATTTGAACTGGAAAGTGACAAGTTTGCAGCAGAAATGGGATACTCACAGCTTCTTAAACGGGCTCTTATCAAAGTGGACCGCAGCCCTGGAATTGCCGACAATCTATATTCTAGTTTAGAATATAACCATCCAGTTCTTCTCCAAAGATTGGAAGCTTTAGATGCATACGATAATGAAAACCAAACCACTAATTAGATTTTCTATACAAATATTTTGATATTATCTAAACAAATCAACAATTAAATGACTTATGGCAACTTTCTACTTATATTTCCAATTTGTTAACTACTATTATTTGAGAAAGACATCCAAGGGCGTGTACGACAAAAATGTCTGCATGTTTTCATAAAATATGAATTTCCACCAAACCACAAAATTCGTTTCATTCTACAGCATAGCGTAATAATACGCACGGTCGCTTCCATAGTTCTCACACAAATACGAAGTTGCTATAGCTATAAAAATCCTATTTGAC
The DNA here is from genome assembly GCA_019776185.1 of Plutomurus gul. Classification (NCBI taxonomy): domain Eukaryota; kingdom Metazoa; phylum Arthropoda; class Collembola; order Entomobryomorpha; family Tomoceridae; genus Plutomurus; species Plutomurus gul. Next base: position 22,513 of record JABASC010000349.1, read on the forward strand.
CACAAACCCACCTCCAAAGACAGTGAAATCGAATTCAAAGATTGGACAAAATTGCAGTGAACAGTAGCAGTTGCAAAATTGTTAGATTTATTAACATGGGGAGGTGACAGCAGGCTAAAACTACCAGTTACTACTCTCTCATCTCCTCGACCATGTCTGGAAGTGGAGGGTCGCAGAAAAAATGGTCGGGTCAATCAGGATCACCTGAGGATGAACCACCACCTACTTCTCAAAGAAGAGATACGTATTCGGACGAAATGCATACACAATACGAACAACTAATGATAACAGCTAAGAAACAGTGTGACAGAGAGAAAGCCGCTCTGATTGCAAAATTTCAGCAAGAAGAAGAGAGGCTGAAGAGTCAGATTATTGTAGAGCTAAATAGATCATTTGAGAATGATGTGTTGCCACCGCTGAACCAGAAAATCACAAATCTTGAAGTAGAAATTGACACACAGATATCCACCTTTCCTTTATTATTTAATGGAGACACACCGTTGTTTATGTGTTCAATGTTCAAAGGTTTACGTTTTTCTCTGTTTCTCTGTTTAGAATTCTATGCAGACATTACATAAAGATTTGGAGGCAAGTAGAGCAAATGAGAATGCACTCAGACAGGAAAATGATAATCTACAGTCTATTGTCCGCACATTAAAATCACGGTAACGCCTCACGTGCTATTGAAAATGGTCAAACTGTTTGCAAATAACTTTTATAATTTAAAAATGAAATATTATTTTAGATTAGAAACGTGTGAAAATCAACCACAATACATTCAGCCTGACCCTCGTCAAATGAGTTCGACCGCCGCTTATCCAGTGAACCAGCCGCAACAATATTATAACTCTGATTGTCAACCCATGCCAATATGCGTGCCTGCGCAGGAAATTCAAAATCCTGTTCGTTATCCCATTGAAAACTCTGGGAAATCAACCTCTCTACCGGTAGATAATTCTCAGCCGAGAGCATCAAATTTCCAAGTAGACAATTCTCAGCCAAGATCATCAAATCTACCCGCAGACAATTCTCAGCCAAGATCATCAAATTTACCCGTAGACAATTCTCAGCCAAGATCATCAAATCTACCCGCAGACAATTCTCAGCCAATATCATCAAATTTACCCGTAGACAATTCTCCGCCAAGATCATCAAATTTACCCGTAGACAATTCTCAGCCAAGATCATCAAATTTACCCGTAGACAATTCTCAACTAAGACCATCAAGTCTACCGGAGGATAATTCTCAGCAAATTCGATATTCTGCTAATAATAATGCGGCTAAACAAGGATATGACGAGAGGGGCCAACCCGGATTGACACGAGATGAAATAATTCCTCCTGGTGGTCGCGATCAGCAAAATCCAGAAGAATCATTACTTGCAAAGGTATCAATCATGTAAATGGTTTAATTAAAATGTTTACAATGCATGAGCCATAATTGTGTTTTTTCAGATTGAAGACCTTTCTGCACGCTTGAGGTCCCTTGACGCTCGAGTTCTTCTCATGCAGCAAAAATTAAACCAGGACCATTCTCAAGCTCAAGTAAATCTGATGAAAAATGAAATCAAGTATAATTCCCAAATTTCTTATATTGAAGAAGAGATTGCAAGCATAAAACAGAATTTAGAATTTCTGAAAAGTACTTTGCCAGCCAAAAAAGCATAAGTCCACACTTTATGAGAGACCAGAGGATAGCCATAAATTATAAGTAGAAATATTCAATTTTAATTCTATCCACCATAAATTATTATTCTAATAAGATAAAAATAAATGTTGAATAATAACTAGGGGAAGCCGACTCACCCCAACAATGGAAAAAGTTCAAGCTTCGTCACTTTCGAATGAAATTACTGCAAAAACTATTTCATATCAGTTTCTTCCACACAATATGAAGTCTAATTTGAATAGAAACTGGCATTAAAAATTAATTGACTTTCTTTGGTATCTGCTAAATCACTTAAAATATTCTTATATTACGAAAAGAGGAGAATTGAATCCAAGGACTTAGTAGGTTGCGACTTAATACTATTGGTATAGGTACATACATCGAATATTTATCATGAAAAGCCCTGTCAGTGTAAGAAAGAAAAAGTCTCTTTTATGCCGCTGGATCTCCAACGTGTTACTTCCCCTTACAAAAAAAATCGTAGGAAATTTCTTATGCCGATTTGGAGAGGTTTGTAGCATGTTGTAGTTCGAGCGTTGTATTGTACCTCATAGACTATACGAAAGGAATTTATTTCATACTTCACAATAATAAGTAGGTCGTACTAGGAATGGCTACTTTTTCATTTGACTTTCAAGCAAATCTATCTTCATGGTAACTTGTCTATCTTACAATACTGATGCTTCAAGACAGATATTTCTCCGTTTATTGATTCATAGGAAAGAACAGCCACAAGATTACAACATGATTGGTAAAAATGTGTCATTCGGCAATTCGTACAACATTAAGCCAAAAAAAGAGGTAAATGAACCACTGCCACAAAGTCCGTCGCAAAGGAAAGTTCAAATAACCCTCGATGTTATTCATGAGGAAGAGGAAGAAGACGAATTAGATGACGGATTCTACGTTTTCGTTCCAGATTCTCCAGTGGATCAGTCAGACGAAGCAACTGAGACCGCATTTGCAGGGACTAAGAAAAAAGAAGGAAAGGTTCTTATGATGTACGTAACACCTTATGATAACAAAGATTATATCGAAAACTCTGAAGTTTCCTCGGCAGATCCATGTGGAGACCAATTCAAAGATGCTCGTGATACTGAGAATAGAGCATCAAATGGACGAAAAACAGAAGATATTTATGCTAAAGACGACAAACCTTCAAGCTCTAAAAACACCAAAAATGCTGAAGCTTCATTTCAACCAGCACCATTTGTCCCGCCCACAATTCCCCCTACGGATGAGAATAGAACGCGGAATTCCTCTCTAAAGTCCAATCCCACAACAAAAGCGGACATAATTATTGGCGAGACAGAAGCAGAGGAAGCAACATTATTGTATGAGAAACTCTTGGCGATAGGGAAGAGTGTTGTAGACTGGCTGCACACAAAGTATGACATAAATGTTTGGACATTTGGACCAGCGACCCCTAATGACCATCCTCAACCGAGTGAAAATAATGTACCACCGGATTTTAGAAGGCAAATTGCTTCCTTAGAGGTCTTTACAATGTGAAATATATATTTAGAGAAAGCCCTATTCGAATTGTTAAACTATGTTTATGTTCCATTTATTTCCTCCTATTCTAGACCGAGTACAATACATGGAAACGACTCTCTGGTCAAAATGATGCACACGAGCCTGAAAACAATAGGTATTTGTAACACGCGTTATTCACAGTTTCGGCTCTTAAATTAAAGTTTTGGCTATGTAAGCGTTTATATTCTAATAGACCTGATAGTATTGACTCTGCAAATTCTGCAAAAAACACTGGTCAAAGAGGAAGCGCACCTGATAGTAGTAAAGATAATAAGAATCGGGAATCGAGAAAGGAAACAGCAGATTCAAATCCTGTATGCCCATTAATAATTAAACAATTCACATTATCAAGTTCATAGAGTTCATATCACAATTACGTTACAACCAACAACTACTTCACTCACTCTTCATTTTTTAATATGGATTTGCTTGTCAGGACCGTGCTAGGTCATGTTTGGAAGGACGCCTGGCTGATATAGAAAAAAACTTTAAAAACCACGAAGAAAATTTCACGCATATTGTGGCAGAACTGCGAGATTGTCTTGACTATTGCCATTCGAATTATGGCAATTCAGAAAGTCAAACAGAAGTTCGCGAAAGAGTCGCAGCTTTAGTCAGAATTGTAAAATTGCATAAAGCTGAGATGGATGAATGGAAAGCGGATTTTGAACTAAAGCGTGGAAAGGATTAAATAAAAAAGCGAAATGAAGATTGTTATTATAATTCATTATTTCGTGGTGAAAACGTGGAAATAGTAGGCGAATGAGTTAATAAGGACTTAATAAAGAATGTGACAATTTCCGGAGCTCACCAACGGGTTAGTAGTGGCTTAATTAAATAATCATCCTTATAATATTTAACCAGGCAGTATTTTATGAGATATCAGTATTTGTATCAGAATTGTCAAAAAAGCAATATTTCACAATAATTTTCTAAACCTCTATGTATACTATATTTACATGTATTAACATGTGAGTGAGTGAAATAGAAGTAGTCGTTGACATCTGAATAAAGGCGCGAAAAGCATCTTTTTTGCGGGCTTACTTACAGAATTCACTCTCCTCTCCTCGTGGGTGTGGTTATTAGTTGTCGTAGTTAGTTAACTCTACTTTTAGTACTTTTTGTGCTGTTACACATAACTACCTGATATAATTCTGTTGCATTTCTTGAAATTCAACATATTGCACGTCTCTGCAGACTTTCCAAACTCTCCGTCATTTGTACTTCCGGCCGCCGGTCGTTATACCGCATGCTAATCGCGTCTTAATTAGTATCTTCTGAATACTGTGTTCCTTTGATACTCCGACTCCGATTTATGGTAAGTAAACAAAAGTTTCAATAATCCCACAAACAAATCGTATCGTGATAATCGTGTATCACACTTATTGTTAGGAGAGCAACAGGTGTGATTTGAGTTTCCGCTTTTACTCTACTTTGCTGTTAAATTCGGCAGGATATAATGGTGAGGTTCTTATTGTGGTTGGGACTTGGGACTCATACTGTTATTTATCATTAATTCAAATACCTTCATGCAACTTCCTACATAAATATTGACTGAGTTTGATGATGATCGATAAGAAACATTAAACAATTTAATGCATAGTCCTATAGTTATAATCCAAGACAGTTGACAGTGACTTATTGTACGTGATTTCAGATTGCAGCACAATCACAGAATGTCTTTCAAGACTCAAAGCGATTCCAAAAATTACTTTCCTATCTTCTCAAACCCGGTTAAATTTCCTCTGCACGATGTTCCAGGACCAGAAAGGCATGACGCGAAACGAAAAGGAGCCAAATGTATGATATGTTATGAAGACTCCGTTTTCGAAGAATCGCCTCCAAACAGAAACAAAAATGACAGTGATTCACACAAAGGACGCTATTTTGAAGTTTTTACTAATTACATCCGATCGTTAAATGTCAAATTGATATTACCCATGAAATGGAATTTTGACTATGACATGGTACCCTTTTGTGAACTTTGTTTTTCCAAAGTCACCAAACTGACGGAACTGAATGAAAATTTGATGTACATTCGTGCGAAACTCAAAAAGACGTTACTGGATGTAAAAATAAACATAATTAAGTCTCAAGAAAAATATCAAAAGAGAACAACAGTGCCCTTTGGCAAGGTAAGAGGTGCGGTAGGATCAGCATCTTATTTGGACAAGGTGGATTATTTTAGAAGTTTAGCGGTCACAGGTTTGTAAAAGTCGCCACGAGCATAATTTCATACGCGCGTGGCCCGAAACCCCCAATACCCCTGGTCACTAGAGACGCTCCTCAAAAACAATAAAAATTTTGACACCAGGGGTGAAAATTTGTCTGCCCTCTGTAGTCCCTCGGCGAAAAATGCCATTTTCACGAGGTTTGGGGTTTTGCGCATGTGCATATTTTATGATACACAAAATGTACATTCACTTTAATGATGTAAACTATATATTCTAGATTTTGATCCTGATGTTGTACTGGATAAAAATCGTCAACTCTTGAACACCTACATTATGGGTGGCAGTGGACCTTTAGTTACGGGGAACACTCGACTTGATCTGCCAGATATATCTACAAATAAAACTGGATTGTGCTGTAACAAAGAAGATTCTTTGAGCACTTTAATGACACCATCAAAAATTATTAATAATCATGGTGGTCCAAAATGTTCCTTATCGCCACAGAAATTACAGGGTCCGGATTCTACTGCTGGTGATGATTGCAAGATGATAAAGGGTTCTACAAAACAAAATGAGGCTGATACAAGGGAAATCGTAATCTCTGAAAACGGCGAGTCTGATCAAATAGTATCTAAAAATGTTAGAATAACCCAACGCTGTAGAAAGAAAGTGAACCGAAAACGAAGTTGTCAAAAATTAACTCGTGTTGAAGCTGCTATGATAACACTTAAACTTGCCAGAACAAGTGCGCAGCAGGCAAGACGAAATTTCAGGAGTATGTTATGCAGTCTTATTTCATGTTTCAGTGGTTTTAAAGTTATGTCATCGATTTTAAAATTATTTAATTTTCGTTTTCAGAAATTGGCACCAACTACTGGCAATGCAAGCTCTGTAAACAACATTTCTTTAGCAGGACTGGCCAAATGCCTCAACTTGGGCGTCATATTGACTCAGTTCACAGAAAGCTCAAACCGTTCAAATGCGATTTGTGTTCTAAATGCTTTTGTGAGGCGAGGCATTGCAAGAGTCATATTATTGCGAATCACAGTGTTGAGCTGTCCGCAATGGATCCATATCGGACTTTTCGAAGTTACTTTCATAAATCCACTAAAGGTACTCTAATATTTTTCGTTTGAACATATTATGTTTGTTGCTATGATTCGATTCATTTTCATGTACGAGAATATTGTATGTATTTCAGGTGGCAAAGCATGCTATATCTGCACAATTTGTTCTAATCGTATTTCTCAATCATCAAGTTTAAGTAAGCACATTCGAAATGTTCACTGGAAGCAGCGTAAACCTCGAAGTAAAAGTGGCAAAACTGAAGATGATTGCAAATCACATGAACAGAGAGGTTCTAGTAGTTTCATCAAACAAGGCTGTCAAACACCTGCCAATTGTGTTTCGACAAACTCTATTGCATCCAAAATGGACTTGGGTTTGGGGGATGTTAAAGAAATCCCAATAACGGTTAAAAGTACATCGGACATAATCAAATCTAAGTCAAAATTTTCAATAAGTACAACTATATTTGATAATGACATGAAAAATCAAACTGAAAAAGAAAATGAAGGCAAAACGCTATCAAATAATAAGCGTGCTAAGAAGAGGGCGAATTTGCGCAAATCTCATATTTACTCGTAAGAATATTCAATTTGAACATTAATGTCCAAATTAGCTTGTATAATTATAAGTAGAAGTATAAGTGCTAGTATAAGTATAATTAAGCTAGTTTAATTATACTAGCTTACAATATAAAATTGCAGCTTTTTCTATAAATATCTTGCAGATCCACAAGAAAAAAGAAGCGCGTTGGTTTCAAAACTGGGACAATTTACCCTAATCACATTGAAAGAGGAATAATCAAAATCTCAACGGATAACAGCAGCAATAATCTGTTCAAAGGTAGAGGATATATTTGTTTGGGGTTGTCCAGATATTCTAGTGTCCTCTTACAAGGGACGGGGATTCCAGAATATTTGTACTGTTTGCAGGTAAAGAGTTAAGATGGTGAGAAATTTCTTTGACTATACGCTGTACTTGAAGCCATGAGCCCTTTCGTTAAAGGGGTAGGCAAGAGTCCTTCCATAGTGTATTCTGATTGTGAGTTTGTTTGCTTGTTCATTGCACACAAACACATGTACAGAGTGAAATTCCACTAACTACATCACCATAAAAAGACACATTGTCGTGTTCTGCTACAGTGTAGTTGTTCACAGCGTACACTCTTTATTACCTGCAAACAGTAACAAATATTCTTTTTGTCCCTTCCAAGATGACAATTAGACCACAATTGGTTAGAAATGGCACATTCGTACTAAGATTTACTTTAAAAGATACGCTTGTTTTTTTAAAAATTATAAACTAAAACTCATTTCGATTTTGCTCACTTTGATACAGAGGTGGGAAACGCGTTCGTGTGTACAGTTGAATCCGATCAGGCGTGTTCGAAAACAGTTTTTAAACGTCACCAAATGTTACGTCACATTAATAGTGTACACAAAAAACTGTCAAGATTCAAGTGCAAGTACTGCCAGAGAAGATATTTTACAAAGCCAGAATGTGCTTTGCATTTACGAACATCACATTACATGGAAAAGCCATTTAAATGTAAACATTGTACAGAGACGTTTTCCGACTCCGACCAGAAATGCCGACATGAGCTCATTTGCAACACATTACCGTCACCCAATGATGCAACAACTTCCTAATGCATTCAACCCGATACAATCTTACAAATATAAAACCATATTTTAACCTAATAACTAACTTGGGGGTAGTAGTGACATCTTTATAAAAAAGAGAATGAGAAGTTCGTTAGTCTGTAAATTGAAAAAATGGTCATAAAAATGCAATAATAATACCGTAACTTATTTGTACTGATTGCTAATGTAACTCACTATGTGCATACATTGAGAGTATAATATTGTAAATATATTAGATTTACATATAATGAAAGTATGAATAGTTCCTGTGCTTACTGTTAATGAATGAGAATGAACGTTGACATTACTATAAGTTACCATTGTTTACTGTTCTAATACAAACACGGAAGGTATACAATTCAAAAGCATTGTTTTTCCAGCGATACGCCAAATCCTTTCACTTTTACTATTCGTAAGTGGAAGATGGGAGAATTCCTGCCCTACCGCCTACCACGCACGAGAGGTAAAAGGTATTGCTTATCGAAGTTGTTTTCAATAAAATGTGCATACTTGATCCAAACAGCGCCGTGAAAATGTGTTTAAATAATTTATAGCTCTAAGTCATGTACACCATTGTAGACAAATAAATTATGATGCTGACATTAGTTGAATAGAACGGAGAACGTTATTTGAATAAGGCAATATAATACATTCATATTATTTACCAAGAAGGTGTGACGTTCACAAATTATTATTAAAATTATTGGTACAGAATTAAGTATAGAGGACATTATTAATGCAATTGACAAGTTACATGACACGAAATATTATATGTGTCTTTTCTTGTCTTTATGCAATATTATTATTATTATACATACACTTGTATAAAAAATCAACAAAGTCAAACCTTGTATACACTATATATATATTTATTGTATCTAAAGCAGCCCTTGCCGCTTGAGATCTTCGAAGGTTTTTTTGTTGACAACATTTCCCATTGAATCCTCGAATTCCTCTTCCTGTTCCGGGAGCCAACGCTCTGCTGTCTTCTGACCTTTGAGCTTGTCCCACACTGCAATATTATGCAAAGAAAAGAAACACATTGAATTAAGTATAGCCATTGCAATATCAGATTTTTTAAACTTTAAATTGTTAGTATCCTGTATACTTACATCCTAGAGCATCTTCTATTTGGGTTACGTTTGCAAAATGGGCTGTGTTAGGAATACCTAAGCATCTCATTCCATGAGCATGTCGCCACTCCTACATACATTTAATTATAACAATAATAACAGCACAACAGAATCCTATGTTGTTAAAGATAATTATTTTATAAAAATTAAAAATGTCGTACTGCAAAATGACGCTGGAAAGCTTTGGGTCCTTTGTACGTAAAGTTTCCGCATATTTCGCAATTGTAGCTAATGTTCAAACCATGTAGTTTGTACAACCAGTAAGGTATTGGCTAGAAAAATATTTACAACGGTAATAATTTGGAGGGAAAAAGAATATTTCCATTATATTGCATGTAGGTAATAACTTGTGAATAATTTGATTACTTTGCCGTCCCATCCTAAAGGGAGATTTTTAGGATTATACGGAATGTCATCGTCATCATCGTCGTCAGAGTCACTTTGTTGATCTTCTTCATCAGATTCCTCCCTTTCACCTTCTGTTCTTGCTTGCTTTCTCGTCACATTTTCTTTCGTTGCTGCTCTCTGTTCCGACAAAAGCTCAGCCAAGCGGTATATTTGGGATTCCAAATTTGCAATTTCCCTATTCTTTTCTGCGTCCTTGCTTTTTCCTACACTTTTCCCGGGTTTGGACTTGGCAAACAACGAGGGATCAATATCTTCTAAAGATTTACCCTTTGTACTGAACAGACGTTGAGCTCTGTCTTCCAAAGTACTACAAACAAAAAACAACCAAAATCGGCGATGACGTTATGGTTATATGAATAACAAGCGTACAACACACGGTTGTCAATATTAATAAGGCTAAATCAAGATATTCTTACCCTCCGCATTTTAGTCCTAATGCAATCAAGGCAGATTTAAGTCGATCAAGTCCTAAGGAAGACAACTCCTCCCAGTTAGAAAAGGCAGATAAATCTAAATGGGCGCCAGTATGAGTGAGAGCTCCTGTGTGTGTCTCTTTTGGCCATCCTGGAAATTGTCCCCCTACCCACTGTTGTAGGAATTCTTTCTGGACATCTCCCAGAATATTGTCAAAATCTGTCAACGGTCTTATTCTCGTCAAAAAGTAATGCAAATATTCTAACAGACTTTCAAGGTATTTTCGGTACTCGAATCCCTTTTTCTCCTTTGGAATTTCGAAAAGTCTGTCGATAATTCCCAAGTATGTGATGTAATCGACTTTCTCAACACCCTTCAAATTCAAATATTTCTCGTGGTGTTCATGCAAGTCTAGATACTTTCCATAGCCTTCTTCATCAGAAAATTCGACCAGATTCATATATTCTTCATTATTGGATTCTCTCATTTTCGAGTATTCTTCAAACTCTATAGACATCGGAACGGACACTTCATGTGGATGTTTTCTATAGAATTCCTTAATGGATTTCAAACGATTATAGAATTCAACGAATTCGTTTGGACCAGATAAGGATTGAATTTCTTCCTTCCGTTGACCATCTTTGTCTTCATACAACTCTTTTAAACTGTCTGTGCAATCCATATACCGCTACCAAAAAAATGACAAATTACACTTCATTCTGCCTACACAAAGATAAAATTAGTAAATTATTTTGAATCATTTTATGGGGAAAATTGATATTTTTAATTGTCATATTTTCAGACAATTGATTCAACACTCTTTCATGTGAAGCAAGTGTTTTTTCATAAAAATTTTTTCGCCTCCAAAAAATGATCCAAAATTTAATTATTTTTAAAATAGTTAAATTAGAATTTCGGGGTTTTTTTGAAAAAATTCCATGGGGAATTCAATAGAATACATGATACATACCTATATGTATGTATAAAAAATCAATAAAATTTGTCAAGCCCTTGCGAAGAAATTAACCCAAACGTTTCAGACTTAAAGCCCCGCCCCAACCACTTTTGGAAGAAAAAAACTTTAAAATTATTTCGTTATTTTAGCTGAAGATGTCATTTAAAGCCAAAATTACGACAAATATTTAACCACTTTTTTGTAGTTGGAGGCTGTCTTAAATTCAGACTCATAAGTATTTTTACAATTTACTTACATCTAGCAACATTTTTGTTCGATGTTCCGAATTAATCGCATCTCGGTGCTGAAAAAAGCATTCATTTCATTATTAATTTGATTACTACGAATGAATTTTGTAAATTATTTCAATGTCAACAGAATTTCGACCTTCCCGGACAAATTAAACGCCAGTTTTTAAACAGACAGTAGTAGTGAATGAGTTTACGTAAAAAGTTGTCAACTTACAGATCCTTTTTTGTGAAGAAATTCCTTCACCATCGCGTCAACACTTCTCTCCCGTTCCTCATGGTATCGTCTTTGTTGTTCTATTATTGTTTCCATTTTGAAATTTCCAATTAAAGTTCAAAAGTACGGTTAAATATAGCCGAGCTCTACAACGCAGACTGACAAAAGTGTCTCTAGATTTGGATAAAATCAATCGTTCGCACACGCTGCTATATACGTGGACGCCTTATATAGTTCCTCCTATAGTCTTCTATATAAAATAGCATATCTCATGGAGGCTGTTTCTGTTGTCTCATTTCGACCCAATAATAAATGTGTTTGTAATTTGTAATGTAGAAGAAATTAATGGCGATAATAGGGAGTTTTTTAAAAATTCATTGCATGAAAATTGTATTTGTATAAGGAGTTTTTTGATGTATTTAGTTTAAACAATTAACTCTGCCAGCATTTTGAAATTTGATTTAACAGAAATAGAAATAATTTTATAGAATTTACATGATTGTTTAGCATCTAACTAATATAATAATTTATTAATTACACAAAATAGGCCAGCCGCTGTTTACTGAACACTAATATATCGCGATTGCTGTGTTCATCACAACAATGGCCGACCAAAGGAAATATTTCCCAAGGAATTTACATGAAGATTAATCCCGTAGTTTGCACTCTGCCACTTGTATCAGGTTATGGAAGTCAAGCAAGACAAACTCGGTTTATTCCACGGAGGGTTTTGATGTATGTTCCCGGTAAGATTTTGAAAATTTTATTAAGTTCACCCTAAGTTTTCTAGCCTTTGCCACTATTTCCATGTTCGGTTCAAAGTACTTGAAGCAGTTCAAAAATACAAGGCGCATATCCTCAGCGAATTGAGCGGTAGTTGCATACAGCTTCTTCTCTATGTTCACCTACAAAGAAATTAGTAATTGATGTTCCTGTACTCGTCAATAATATTACTTTTATAGTTCCAAAATCCATTGGCTTATTTACAATAGTGTTGTAGTCTGCAAGTCCTAAAGCTGTAGGGTCTGTTGATTTCAAAAAAGGTATCGCGTCCTCCTGCATAACGAAAACGTTAAAAAACATCAATTTTTGCACATTTCTGCAATAAGAGGCAGTGGTAGGGAAAGGGTAGCAAGTGCTCCTCAAGGAAATTAACTTTGTTTAATCGTTCCAATCGTTTGGGCCCCTGAAAACAAATACCCCCCAACAAAATACTGTACACACCACTTATTAGGTTGAGATAGTACACTATACCTCAGTTAACAATGATTCAAGAATGTTGTTACAAGCTAATACGATTCTTTCATTTGATTTAGGCGAACTGTACTGTGCCACTCCTCATTTCCACAACTTTCTTGAAAAAATATGACTACATTGAATTAACAGTGCTTTCTAAACCGTCGTTAGCAAATGAATGGTACAATTTTGAAATCCGAAATAGAAGGTTGAAATCCTCCAAGCATTCTTCAATATTAGAACATTTTCTTCCTCCGAGTCGATTTTGCAGTTTTGAACGGTACATGGGCAAATAAAAAGACTTGAGATCCTTCTAAAAATACAAAAAAAAATAATTGTGGACTTGGCATTTTAATTAACGCATATTTTAAAAAATAATGTGCAAATTGGGGATTTACATTCACTTTGATAGCTTCAGCATCTTCCATGGTATGTAAAACCACGTCATTTGACTAAGGTTATCCAGAGCAGTTTCGAAAAAAGTGATTTCGTACGATTTCAATTTCTTTCGTTTCGATGGTGGTGATAGAATTGGCGACTCATTTTTACGTTTAGTGGTACCGTTGCCGTCATCCAACCGAAGGCAAGGATGGCGTTGGAGAAATGATGATATATAAACCTCTTATCCACCATTCCAGCCTTTTCTGTTTTGAATGGTTTTCTGCTTACAAATGGTTGGGGTTGTTTTAATGTACTCATAAATGATTTTTCTTAATCATTCATGAAACATAGTCCAGTCCAACTCATTTTTGTATGTATTAGACAAAACTTGCACACGTTTTTTGCAAGCATTCCATAATTATTTGCGCTCTACTACAAATTCTGTTTTTTAATTTCCCAAACAATTCGCTTCAAATTTATTTTGTATGTTTATTTAAATTAAGTTATGACTAACATGTAAAATTCAAATTGTCAGGTAACGATGATAGGAAAATCCGAAAGATACCAACAATGAATGCCGATTGTGTAGCACTGGACTGTGAAGATGGTGTTGCAGTTTCAAAAAAGGTTGTGTAAATAATTCCCCAATTTCCGTTTCATGTGTGTATAGTATACATAAATGTCCGGCAAACTTTGGACACACGTTCATTTAGTGTTGCCACAAATGATAAACAATGTTTGCAATTCTAGGAAGAGGCCAGGAAGACTGTCCGTCAAGGTGGAATTGTATCTCTAGTTTTAGCAATCTGAATTATTTATTCTTCCGTTTTCACAAAAAAGAATTACATATGCATGGTAAACAATTTTACCCTATTAGTTTTAGATTCCGGCTCAGTGAATTTCGGAAGAACCGAATGCACCGTTCGAGTAAACTCTGTTGAAAGTGGATTGTGCGCTGAAGATCTTGAAATTATTATGCCTACGAAAAATTTACCCAGTTCTATACATATCCCCAAAGTTGATGACCCTGAACATCTGAAATGGGTATTCAAAAATAAAAAATCTATACTGATTACATGAATATGAATTACTGCTTTCAATTCATTATTCATTACAGCGGTGATTTTTTCCTACTTTTAGTTTGCCAACGAAGCCACGAAACATCTAAAGGCCACCTCATATCCTCAGAAAATTAATTTAATTTTGTTTGTGGAGTCGGCTAGATCGATTTTATCTCTTCCACAGATTTGTCAAACAGCCTGGGATTTATCAGAAAAATATAATTTTGTCCCAGATGCTCTTGTGTTTGGATCAGACGATTACTTGTCTGACATAGGTAAATGGCTAAACGAATATTTGCTTGTGTACTGCCATTAAAATGTCCTATCAAAACTTAAGATGAATTGATTTGCACCCATAATTTATAAATAGGGGCAACACGTACCAAAGATTCATCAGAGATATTGTATGCAAGACAGTACATAGTAATGGTAGCGAAGGCATTCAAACTCCAGGCCATAGACATGGTCCACATTGACTTTAAAGGTAAAAGAAATTACGTGCAAACCGTAGGTCAATTTTATACTTTTCTATTGTAATTAATTTATTTACAGATGAGGAAGGACTCAGGAAAAAAGCTACTGAAGGAGCGTTAATGGGATTTACAGGTAAACAAGTAATACATCCTTGTCAAGTTGAAGCATGTCAAGAAGCCTTTTCACCGTCAACGGCCAAAATAGAAAGGGCAAGAGAACTAATTAGTGCTTTTGAACAACATCAAAAATCTGGAAAGGTGAGACGTAACATGTGTAAATTAAGGCTTTTCCAAATACATATGTTTATTTCATCTGAAAACTTATAGGACCATATATATGGTACTATTCCTTCGGTCTATTAGACAATTACTTTATTTTTCCTTTCAGGGTGCTTTCGATTTTCGTGGAACTATGATTGACATGCCCTCAGTAAATCAAGCTAGGAATATAGTTCAGTTAGCCGAAGTCGTTGAGAGGACGAAACTGTGAACTGTCAATTTTCTGTAATATTAAGTATGCACTTACATAACATTGTCTTCCAAGTAATACAACGAGCGTGATGAAACTGTTATTACATAAAAATAAAAGTAAGTACATCAATCGTATGAAATATTATATCGGAAAGCGAGAACAGCAGAAAAAGAAGATTCATCAATAGTGTGGGTAGGTAGCATGGATTGGTCTTCTGTAAGCCTTATTATTATTCTTCCGTAAAATGATCTTCCATACGGAAGCCAAACCCATGCTATCTATACAATAGTATATTATGTGCAGCTCTCTACCCTTTCCTTTATACCTCTGGATCAATTGCCGAATTCCAAGAATCTGTATGCAGTAGTTATGAATTATTAACTTTATAATTATTTAATTTTAAGTAACACACTACGAGACAGCGAAAGATTCTTCAAGTAAACAGTCATTAGTTAAGTTCTTGAATGTTATATAATTATTGTAGCCAACAGACAGTCTTATATTTCTAAAGCAGTTGCATTTGTACTGGTACTGTACTCAACGATTACTGAATAAAGATAAATAAAGATAATTGCACACATTTCTTTGGTTTTTCTAACAATTACTTACAAAGTACAAACATGCTTAGCTGATGACTTCATAACTATAATAATGAAAGATAACGTCTGAGGTTAATTCAGAATGTGATGATGTTAGCAGTGTTAAAGTAATGAGTTGAAACATTACAATCCAATACAAGTATCATTGTGATTGGTAATGGGTTCTTTTCGTTCAATATGCGTGGTACCAAATCACAAGTGTGTAAACTCTTATAACACTAGCATAATTTTTAATGTTAATTTTTATTAATTCGTAACAATAAGCAATGTTTCATTTAGCTACAACGTACAGCAAGTTGACTCACTGTCAGTTAAATTAGAATCGATTTACGCTATCATGAACTGACATGTAGTTGTCGCAACTCATGTGAAAATAAATATAAATAAAATTGATTAATAAGACGAAATAACATCATTTAATTACATATTTTATTAGCCACGACTACGACATGACTTCTTTGGACTATAACGATTATTCATTTACCTATAGTTTACTCTTAAAATACTATAATATTATGCTAATGACTATGTTGCGGTACCATTAGCAGTGCAAAGTGCAAAAATACGTACGTTGCGGAATTTTATGTAATACCATTGTTATATGACATCCCTTACCGAATTGACGTCACAGTGTGTTTATTATTTGTATTGTGCTCAACAGTAGCAGCGGGCTACTATTTGAAATCTAGTTTGCGTGTGTACTTATTTGTATTGCAATGCAGTTGTGTACAATACAGTTGTGTGTGTTTGGTAGTACAAAGTACTGATAACAATATATGAGATGTGTACTAAATGGCATGACTGTTTCTTGAATACATTTCTGGGACTTTGTTTCCGGTTAATCTAATAGCACTGACATATTCGCCGACGACTCTCTCCATATAGTGGAATTGATGATTGGACAGAGGTTTCCCCTCCAAGAACCCTAAATGTCCCCCTCTGGACGTTACTATCAAAGCCAAACGGGAACCCGGATTCTGTGCTTGCTTGATGGGCAAATCTACCAAAACAATGTTTAATTAAATGTTGTACACTGATGGGTTAAAAAAGATAGCAAAGTGACGTACTCTCTGGTGGTTGAAGCGGATCATCTAAAGCATTTAGAGCAACTACTGGAATCGGAAACTTATGAACATCACAGTCAAGAGCGCAAGCTTTGTAATAATCTTGATAACAAGAATAACCAAAATCTGGACAGGTGAAACTATTGTCGAACTATTGTCAAACAACGATTAAATTTTCAAAATTAATTGAGAACATTATTTTTGCGTAACTTGTCGATATGTGGATTTCAATTCAAACACTCAATATGTGACATGTACGAATGCGCATGAATACGACAACTCATTAAATAAAATACCCAGGCGTACCTACCTCTCGAATTGTCTTTGCTCGGAGAATTTTGTTGAAGTCCCAGCAGTCGCGAGATTCTAATACGGATCGGTATCTAAAAGCAAGAAAGCAATATTCGGTAAATCATTTGTATTGAAACACCGTCCTTCCTTACAAACACATATGTACAATAGAAGAGAATAGAATGCATTACTATACATAATTTGTTTTCCACAAAGAAGAACACGTAGCATGTTACCTGTTAGCTAAGTTCTTTAGATCGTGTGCCATCGCATAATTGACAACGTATTTATTCAGCAGGGAATTTTCTAGATTAGCACTACCTAGAAAGCAATATATAGTAACTATATTAGCATAGTGGTCTGGTACCCATACTTCACATGAATTGATTTCGACAAATTATTTAACTTGGCATTAATAAGATCAGTGTAAAGATAGTGATTTTAAAGTTACCGACTAGCGGATCCCAACAAATCGACAAAATGACAATGGTTAGAAATGTATCCTGTGCTTCTTCAGGGCGGTCTATAAGGTAGCGTGAGAGCAGCATTCTGTAGGTGTTCATACAAATAAACTATTAACAGCACGAACTACACAATGATAATGATATTTTATGATCCAACCAAACACGTTGCACCACGCAGCCAAATTATTTTTAACAAGGGATGTGTCATCGTGAATCATTTATGCATTGAATTAGGTAAACATACCCTCCGAGGGAAGCACCGACAGCCATCATTTTAATTCCGGGATATTTTTCCTTCATGTAACCAATAACTTCCCTGAGATCAGAATCATTGGAGGCGCAATAAGCCCGAGGAGTTGTCAAAGGCACACCACCCTGACCACGATAATTGACAAAGACAACAGAGGCACCAGCAGCGATGATACTCATCGTCAACGTTTTGATATACTGCGTTTGAAAGGACGATGTAAGACCTCCAAGTAGTAAAACAACCATTCTGAAAAACACGTAAATGCTCTATTAAATGCATAAATCGGGTTACATGCATTTCAAACTTTAAATAATACTTGGTAGATTTAAAATATACTTTGCATGTCTATTCTCTACCTTTCGTCCTCGTTAGGATTGTCCAGCTGCTCCTCCCCTAGAATATCAATTCCAACTTGACCTCCGTCATTCAGTTTCAGAATCTCTCTCCTGTAAGGCAACTTTAGTGTCCTGGACACGCGACACTTGAGTCCAAGAGCTGACTGCAATCGTCCTTCCCACGCGTACCAACTTGGCCAGTACTTGTCTTTCAGACTTGGCACATTGTCATGTAAAAATTTGCGAAGTTTTTCGTTGCTCGTGTAGATTACTGGTTTCTGAAAACCGAAAAAAGCCACAATTACTTGATGCAATTCCACCGCGTATCGGTAAAATTGAATATAAAAGTTAATTGAATGACATTAAATTAACAACTTACCCGGGCGACATTGAAAACATAATAAGCTGCGATAACCGCAACAGCAGATGCGGCACCCGAAATAACATACAGATTCCCATCCACCAATTGTATAAAACTATTTTCCGGCATGTTCCGAAAAATTTCTTGATTGTCGAGATATTTGTAGTATTTGATTTTTCCACTTTTATGCCATGTAAGAAGTTGGTATCTTGGCTAAACTTATTATTTTATTTGGTGTACTAGGAATAAATAAAACCACTGACTAGACTAGTTGAATACAACATACGCGTGTGTATGTATGTCGTATGCGAAAAATCAGTTTGCTAATTGTACACAATGACGAGATCAAAAAACAACACGGCTAGAGAAAACAAACGTTTCAAAAACTCTTCTATCAAAAAGCAAAAAATATCTATTTTCATACATTAACGAAAAGAAAAGCAACTAAATCCCAACCACAACAATAATAAATTACTTTTTAATACTGTGTACTGTTTCTTAACAAATTACTATATACATTACATTACCATGCGCTGTACGTACAGATACTAATAATGCGAACAACTAATGATTGATGTAAAAACACTGGCCTTCTAATAATATTAGAAATACTATAAAATGATTTTCGAATAGAAATGTGACAAGATGTCGAAATGGCATCCGGAAAGCACCAGTCTTTATAGCTGTCAGATCAATTGTTAAAAGTTTGACGGAATGATGATTATAAAATGCAGGGTCACACAGTTCTTCTCGCAAAAACAGACAGACAGCTCTAAACTAAACTGGCTGACTGAACTCAGGTTTAACAGAAGGAAACTACTAACATAACGGCATAATTATTATGTATATATACGGAGAATATGTAGCCAAGGCCATACTTGCTTTCCTATGTATGTGTGTACCTCAAGTAGTACGGCCCAACTGTGAGCAGCCGGTCTGAATTTCCCTTCTTCTCGCACTCACATCATAAAACGTATCAGTCTACAATTCCACTATTCATACTTCCTGAAGAAGTCAATCTATATTTCACATACCTACATATCGGAGGTCGGAGACTAGCGGCACACATAGGCCAAAAACCCGAGAACAACCCACTGTTTCACATGGTTGCTTTCCTACCCTACTTTACTTTCCTTTCCTTTCGTTGTTTAAGATTTTCAGGACAAAGTGACTCCAAGACGAAGAAGCCAATATTTCTCGTAACTCTGCTGCAAGTCGCACACAAAAACAAAACCGCACGTACTAACAACACCTTTTCACAGTATTTTTGTAATTCGAGGCCACCCGTAATGGAGGTTCTTGCTACAAGTGAACACTCTTGGATGCAGTCTGCATAATATACTTGCAACTTGCATTTCTGAGTACTTACAGTACTTGTTAGTAACACTCGTTGAGAGAGGTTTGTGAAATTGGCAAACAGTAATACATCTGGACTCAGGTACACTGTGAAATAAACTCGAAAGAAAGTAATCAGCTCGAAACAGTATTAATTCTACAGTAAAATTCAACCGTTACTTTTGTCCTTGCTTTCGCTTTGTATAATTTACCAAAGAAAGAGTGCATGAGATGCTAAATATACATGATAGCATACGTAAAAACAGAAGAAGAGCTATAAAATTTATTTATTGAGTTCACTTTTGGATGTCAGACTCCGATCTAGAATTCCAACGCTATTCCCTTCGTACTGGGCAATACGGATTTTATGAAGACTTGGAAATTTATCGACCCCATGATAGTTCTTCCACAGTATTCGCAGTATATCTATGCCATCCTTAAACCCAGTTTAAGCAGACTGCTGCCGACTTATGCCGAAAGTTGCCAAAAGATTAACCATTGCAAATTTACCCGGATTACTCTTCTACTTAAATTTCAAATGCAGGTTAAGCTATAAGCATTACTCCCTGACGTTATGGCATAAGCCGCAACTCTCCACCGGTTTTATTGTCTCAAATATGATTTAAAAGAAAAGTAGAAAATGCTTCAAATAATACCTTAAATCCTCGCTGTTTAGTACATTTAACATACTATGTAGTGCAAAGACTACCTAAGCAATTTGAAATGCTTAATGCTATCCAATTACCCAACCTATTTATAAGTACTAGTGTAACTTCCCTTGTTTATTTAACAATTTAACATTTTATTTTGTCTTCGTAATTCGTAAACACTGACTAGTATAGCCATCGTCTCATCGTCCTAGTACAGTATTTTCATTGAAAATTCACAACAATTACATATTTTTTAAATTGAGTAAATAAACAAGGAGAATAAATTTGTATTGGCATTATTTCATCAAAGTTACAAAGTAGGTATTCCAGCACACGATGCAGGTAAAAAAAACATAATAGCACTTGAGACTCACATTGCAGTCGTTTGGAAACCACCTATAACTAAACAAAGTACAAGGTGAAACGACGCACATGGATTTAGCTAATATATAAACACAATGCTTGTTTTAGCATGAATCGAGTAAACAAATCCTAAATGTAGATCAATAAATGGGCGAGTTAGGTAAACGATCGTACAGTGCCACGTAGGTAATGTATATTTAAATAAAGAAAAAAGCCAACACTCACACGTACACGTTTCAATAGGTTCACCTTATACATACGAGCACTGCAATCGTGCAGTCATACAGAATACGACGTTCTATGTTCATCCGTATTCCGTTTGCTGTCGTGTTACAGACATCTTAAATAACTCGTACGCTATTTCTTGTTGCTGCAGAGTAAACTGTGCGCTAAATAAATGTCCAATGGAAGAAACAAGCTGCTACGACACGGAGGTAGGATGGACCTACTAATTGTTCGTCTGGGCTTTGTCTTCGTGAAATTTGCAATCCTACCCGGGACAAGTCTCGTTCCCTCCATTATTAAATAATTATTTATATTTATAAACTCCTCTTTACAAGCGAAAGGGGCTCTGAAGTCAGCGGGGTGTACTAAAGTACATAAAGGAAAGGTCTCCAAAGTCTACTCTAGCTTTCATATAGCAAAACTATGAAGTAATGACTCCCAGAACACCAAACACAATCAATTGGCAATACTGGATTTCTCCGTAATAACAATAACATTATAATTGACTTTCAGCTACGTAAACAATGTTCCAAATCTACTTACCTAGGTAGATAAAGGAAGGAAAGATATCATAAATTTGAATTTATCAGTCGCAGTGTGTCGCAGTGCCTGTCGATGCACCGTTTATCCACAAAGGTAGTGTAAACGACACAAACGAGTCACAAAATGATTAATGTAAACTTACACACTTGGTACTACAATTAATTGTAAGGAGTATAGGGATAGGGTGAAAGTAGATGAAAGTTACTAGAATGACAAGAAGAGAATTTGGGGAAAGGAAATCAAGGATAGGAAATCTGTCATCAAGTTACCACAAAATAACTTATAGATTGGATATCCCCATTATTCCCCACAAATAAATCAACTTTTCGACTACTTATAAAGAACAGAGCACTCTGTTCCTTCCCCGAGCGGAGAAACTTGTTTATTGATTGATTGATGATAATTTTGCAGGAATGCTAAAGTGTTTTGTGAGTTCATGCAGCAGTGATACGCGTTTGTAGGCACTTTACTACTGTTTGTTTACAAAAAATTCTCCAACACTAATATTCAATCAATAATATCGATCGAAAGTTTCAAATGCCACTATTTTTAATTATGTACAAAATTTAGTTTTTTACAGTGACGATGCCCAAAATAGTATTTTATATTGAAATTACTAATAGTGATATCAATATACATACAGTGTCTTATTGTGGCAATCACAATAATCACAATTGCAATGCATTTGGATTTACATAAACGGTCAGCACAAGG
>JABASC010000350.1:0-44782 GCA_019776185.1 Plutomurus gul
ATTGTGAAAATGAGCATTTCATTTCACTCAGAGATTTTCACGCAGCCTGTGCACCGAAATTTTCCACGCAGATTTCGTCGTCGTGGAATTCTTAACCTGAGTACTAAGCTTAAATATTTATTATTATACATAGTGGGTGAGTGTATGTATCTATAGAATTCCAAGTGTCAAAATGGTGCAGTAATGTATAATGGTATAATAATAAATAAATAATATAAAGTTTGTTGTTGTAGTATCGTAAAAAGTTTGAAAGACAGTACAAGACTTGAATCATATACTAAACAGTGACTACGAGTGCATAGTGGGTACACGTAAAGGCGTAATTATTAGCTACGTGCAACACAATAGACGCTTACTTCTAATAATAGTCGTTGAACTGCACAGTGCAGTAAAGTACTTTTCAGACTATGATATATTTCACTGTCTGCACAGTTCGCTCGCAGTTAGTGCTAAGAACAGACTGAGTCATTTTCGATCCAAGTAACTTAACGACACGTTAGGTTACTTCTTCTGAGTTCGTTCTAGTGGAGATGTGCGTAGACTTTACTTAACGCAGAGTGAAACTCAATCCCCCGTTTTTGCGGGACGGCTACAGGAAGCAAAACACTCAAATACTGTGTGTATTGCTTCTATAATTGTAGAATCGCTGCTACTAATGTACTACTTGGGGGACTGTAGTGTGAGTAGTAGTGTCCGGAATAGACAGACAGTATTTACGTACTACAGATACTATAGTAAATAGTAGAAGTAGAAGTTTCGCTGTTGTTTGTATGGGTCGATTCTGTACTGTTCGCGTATTATGGGCCATAAGCAGCAACGTATGGAATACTTATGCTAGGAGGGAATCTGGCAAGCCACGTCGCCTCCCATACATTATGTCATAAGTTGATACCTTTGACTTTGGTGATCATAATTCATCATTGCAGTAGACGACTCCAGAATATATCTCCAGCAAAATGTAACACTCACAGTGTGCGAGTATTGCCTGTCTCGCTGTCTACCTTCTGCACGTACAGAATATGTATGTGTGTGTGTGTGTGTTGTACTTTGCAGGCAGACTGAATAGAGCCCTAACCACTAGTAGATATGAAACTTAATGCTGATAGTGTTGTTGCTTTACTTTCTCTTTTGCTTTCTCCGGCGCTGTGCTATTTTACTACTAGCTGCTATATGTAGATATACATAGAGTATATGGTTTTGTCTCGTTGTTGCTAGTTTATTGGAAGGGTTTACGGCGGACTGCAGTTGTCTACTCGTAATTCTTTAGTACAGGATACACATAAAGAAATATCAAACGTGAGACATTACCTTATACTGAATGGTAAACTGAATGGATTGATAAAGCGATTATTTCTTTGCTTTCTCCATTTCCGTTACTTTTCACGTGTGTATTCCATGGTGCATATAGGGATACGTAAACATGGAGCTGGTTTTAGTGATGACGAAGAGAGAAAGTAGAATTTTCCTTACTTGTTAGCCGGCCTCTTATTAAAGATTTACTACTTTGTTGTTTAGATGTATGTATGACTAGGACTTATGGAGCCGTTGATTTTAATTTCCTACGTAGCGATAAGGGAAAGTTACTCTAGTTGGCTTACTTAATGGCGATGCAGGAGTTTGTTATATGATGCTACCGCATTCTTTCTGCAGTTATGTAAAGTGGTTCTGTTCTAACTTGCACACAATCATAAAAAAGGATAATGGTTGGTGCGGTATTAGATGTGGACGTTGTTGATCGATCTTTGTTGCGTAGTACCGCGGTATCACGTTAGTTTCTATATGTATACTTTGTTCGAGCTATTAAAACTATTAAGAATTTTACAGTTCCAGTTTGTTGCACTAAATGCTGATGGATGTAGGGATTGTGGGACGAGTGATAGGCACAAAGGGCGGAAGTGAGAAAGTTGCCCGAAAGAATAGTTAAACAATTATTGTATTCTGGTGTATGTAGACTAGAATCATTTGCTTGGGACAAATTACGACTCGGAAAGTTCAATATAATTCTTTTGTTGCAGAACCGCGGACCTGGCCTAGATATGAACGTGATGGAAGCGTGGAGTGAAGGCATTACTGGCAAAGGAATCGTGGTGACCATTCTAGATGATGGATTGGAGAAAGATCACCCGGATATTGTTCGCAACTATGTAAGTATGACGTGCAGTTTTAATTTTCCTATATTAACATTCTCCATAAATAATCAAGAATGGGAAGATATTCCTTTCTACAATCTTGAAATACGTAATAATATTTGCCGTTTGCTGTCCAGAATGTTTCTTTTTTGGCAAATATAATAAATACTACTCTTATATTTCGCAACGTTATGTGGATTCCTAGTACATGGATAATTTATGTTTTATATCTTCTTTGTGTTTTTGAATGTGAAGGATGTAATAGAATCTGCCAGTTCTTCAAATTTTTTTAACGAGATTGTAAATAACGTTAAACGGATCGTACATTCTTAATGTCTACATGTGTATCTGTAATTCCTTTATACTTTGAGTCTTATGCCAAGACATCAATTGAAGAGTACACATTCGAGAAAATTCTTGTCATTCCTGTTTAGTATTTCATTTGAATCCACCTACGGAGTTGTCAGAGTTTTTGTGTTGCACAGTAGGTATTGACAGACAACGTGAAAGGAAGCCATTTTTTCCGACTACTTTTACACATTTGCGGATACCTTCTTCATATATGAATCAGAGGAGGGCTTCTTTTTTTACATTTACTTTCAGTTGACTTTCAGGCAGACGGGTTTGAACTGAAGTCAAGTCGACTTATTTTCCTCCTTGAGTCCTCTAACAAAGACTTTCTGACTAGAAAGAACTTATTGCGAGAACGTGATTTTTCGTCAAATGCTAGCATACGTTTGGAAGAATCGCAGTCAGTGCAGCCGAGCTGATGTTACTTTGTACATCTTTCTATTATTATATTCTTTCTTTTTTGATACGAAGATGTTGCTTACCTAGAGTGAAAGAGAGAGAGAGAGAGAGATAGAGAGAGAGACGTGTATGTACGTAACATGCAGATCGGCAAGTACATAGATGAAAGAATAGAATACGGAATATTCTATATTATAGCCTACTTATAACCTTGTGCACACTCTTGAAGACTTAACTTGAGATTTACACAATGTAGTGTAAGTGCCGGAGGACACTTTAGCTAGTGAGCCTTGCAACTGTGAGCACGACTTGAATCTTGACTTCACTTAACAGTACATAAAGTAAGAATAAGCTGGCTCCTTTTTCGATGGTCTTCAGAAGCTGCTCTATCGGCTCTGAAAGAAGCATTATCATATGAAAGGATACATATATAAAGGTAATATATTCAGCGAGGAGGAGCTGGCGAATTCTAAATAAGATATTCTTTCACTGGTTGTTGCTTATCGTTAGCATCTCTCGGAAGCTTACGTGTGTTTGTCGTTTCGCTATACGAAACCGCGATCTCTTGCAATGAACAACAGCATGTGGTTCGTACGTCCGCTTGCTCATTCCTGTCATAAAAACTGTGGTAGTAGCTACGGGCTTGGATAATAGCTACAGTTTTCGCAAAGCCACACGGTAAAACCCACAAGAATTCTGTACGAGGGATGTGAAAGTAGTAGACAAATCTGAATCCATGAAAGAGGGAAACTGAAAATGGAAGCAGACGGACGGGAACGAAAGCGAACTCTGTTGGAATAGCCAACACAAAACAACAACCCGGATGCCATATTGAAAGCACAATGTAAAAGGACTCAGGGTACCCACTCACAAATATTATTAGATATTCTTGTTTGACTCGAGATATGGAGAAGAATGCATAAATGTCATTTGTCGTTTTTTAACTTGTGCCGTGGTTTTATATTCAGATTTCATATTCAATCCTCGTTACGCATTCAGATGAGAGACGGCTACAGCTTTCTTTTTCTTCTGTCTCAGATTATCATATTCTTCGCGTAGTCATTGAAATGCCTAACAATATCCGTGTGAGTATAAACCTGTGGTTTTTCCTGTAGCCTATGGTCTACTGTTTTGTACGTCGTGTTTATTTATGGATCAAACGGAAGCTATGTACTTCACTGCGTCGAAGATACTGTTTACATTCTGTTAAAAGTGCGTCAAGTTAATAATTGCCATGCTGTTGGGTAAATAAAATCACTAAGCTTTAGATTTTCTCAGCACGATTGATGTTTATATTTTTGAAAGTGCTTACTCTCTGGGATGCAGCTTAAGTGTTGTACTCACGTTTTGTTTCGCGTAATGTCACGTAAAGTTGCGGCGGAAAATATGTTAATTTTGTTTTCTGGCGTTCCATTCAAAATGCGTAAAAGGTAGAAGCTTCTTACGATTTGGAAGTTATATGACAAGGTATGTAAAGAAAGGACGACGGGGAAATACGTACGTGCAAGACTTTCAGGTTTGAGTATGTACTCAGGATTTTGACAGAAATCAAAGGAGTTCCCTCATGATGGTCTAAGCTTGCCAACTTAGATTTACGTTTGCTTTGATTTGCCTAAGGGTTTAGACTCTGTGAAGTGAAAGTGATGTGAAAGTTGACAGTAAAAAGAAGAGTCGCTGTATTTACGTGTGCACAAAGAAAGGTTTCTTTAACAAAAGTATCTACGGAAATATACTTTGAGCTACGGAACGAATACATACAATGCAATACGAAAGTTACTACATATTTAGTATGTAGTACCTAATTTCATTGTAAATACCTTCGCATGCACGGATTGAAAAGACGCCTCCAGTGAAAAGCTGGCCAAACAAAGCCTCTTGCTCAATTCTAGGTATCAAAGTAAAATCTTCAATTATTATTATTGTAGGTTGATGAAATGCATTCAAAAAATTGGGCTTACAGTCAGGAAGTGAAATTTCATTCGCTAGTATAAATAAATAGACTTTTTTTATTAATAGATTCTTCACGATTGGTTTTAAGCCCGCCCGAGGAACTCGGACCGGAGGATTTATGCGATGACCAGGTCATCGGTCGGTCTGTCCGATCGATAAAAGTTGTAATAGTATTCGGCCTAGACACCTCAAATTTTGGGAATGCGCTCTACGGGTGAAAACTTTAGGATGAGTTCGTTAACCAACATGATCGGACATCAATTTTTTTTTGAATTTTTTTGTATCCACACATTCATTCACCGTTCATTTTTGGCATAAATTTTGGCTTAAAAGTTTCCAAAATTAAAAATTGCTCACGGATTTTGAATATTTATGTCTTAAAATATCCCGATCGGCCGTACGAAGCAAAGCAAATATATTCCAATAGGAAATTGTTCATATAACCTTCACAAAAGCTAAACAATAATTTTTGTCAAAACACTTAGAAAAAAGTTTAAAATTGACAAAAATTACTCTAAAATTACTCTTACTATAAAATTTGAGTATGAAGTGGCATTAAACATGGCACACTAGTGTATTTCAAGACGTGGGACAGGTTAGTTGAAGAATAGGATATGGTCGAATGACAAAATTAATTTTTTCAAACATTTTAGGCAAAAAAGTTAGACAAAATTGAACTTAAAATGACAAAATCCGCGCGAAAAATATAATTTAGTCGATAAAGTGCCTTGAAACGCGGCACACTATCGTATTCCAAGACGGGAGACATGTTGGGGAAAGATTAGGTTATGGTCTACCAACAAAATTGATTTTTTATTTAAAATATTTGAAAAAATTTGATCAGAAAATGACAAAAATTGAACCAAAAATATAATTTAGCCGATAAAGTGCCTTGAAACGCGGCACACTATCGTATTCCAAGACGGGAGACAGGTTGATGAAAGATTAGGTTATAGTCAACCAACAAAATTGATTTTTTATTAAAATATTTGAAAAAATTTGATCCGAAAATAACAAAATTTGCACTAAAAATATAATTTGACGACAACGTGCCTTCAAATGCGGCACAATATCGTAGTCCAAGATGGAGACCAGGTTGATGGAGACCAGGTTGATGGACACGGTAGACTAACAAAATTAATATTTTCTAAAATTTTAGGCCAAAAATTGAGTCAAAAGTGATCTGAAATGACAAAATTTGCACTAAAAATAGAATATGGCCTAAATTGTTTCGTGAAACTTGTCGCACTAATGTATTTCAAGATTCGGATAGGACTAGTTGAAGATTAGGATATTATTGACTGACAAAATTTATTTTTGCAATCATTTTAGGCAAAAAAGTGAGACAAAAGTGAGTTGAAAATGACAAAATTGCACTAAAAATAGAATAGGGTCATAATGGTGCCGTAATACCTGGCACACTAATGTAACCCAGCTTACTTTTTAAAACATTTTAGCCAAAAAATGTGCCATAAAAAAGTAAAATTGCATTAAATTACAATTTGCAACAAATAGTGACTTTTGGAAACTAGTACTCCAAACAATTTAGTTTACCCTTAGTTATCGACCGTCCTATTTTAAAATTAACTGGAAATAATATTATTGCCCCCAAAATAAAATTTAAACAAAAGCAGCTGGGTGCATTTTTCATTTATGTTCTAAACACAGATAACCTACTATCTACCGAGGTCGGGCTTCCATGGGATCTGCTTGGAGTAGTTTTTAGAACTAATATGAAAATATTATTTTAATTGGAGCATGAAAACCTGATAGGAATTTTTGCGGAGAACTAATTGAAGTTCATGTCGCGTCATGTCTTGTCTTTGCGAGCGTGGTGTAACTCTGATATTGGGCACGAGTGAAACTTATACATACATACATATATACCATAAAGGTTTTGGGATGGTAGATATGAGAAGGAATTAACGATTTTTACCTTGAGGCTTGCTTGAAACACTATCATTTGTCCTCCTAAATATGTTTCAACGTTATATCCCCAATTAATTCAATTTCCGCTGTTGTGATGATTCGAAGAAACAAGGACTAATTAGAAAAGTGTAAGCTCGTGTCCACCACACTATACCACCCACTTATATTTGTTCCCAAGATAGCTACACCTCCACTGTGTATTATTATTGTATGTAGTAGTACGTTGCCGCTGTACAGTGCATTTTGTTTATTGGTTCGTTCTATCTCAGCCCTAGTTCTTGTACAAGTTGAAAGTGTACCAGTGGAATCTAAGGGAAAAGTCGGAGAAGTTTGTTAGGTTTGTAAGAAAATTGAATCTTTTTGCAGTGTACTTGAGTAGATTGGGTTTTAATGTTATTTAATATTAATTCCTTTAACTTGTTCTGTTTAATATGCATTATTATTACTTCGATTTTCAAAAACAGTTTTCTCAATATGTAATATGTATACCGATACGCGCAATCTGCATTTAACATAGACATATATTAAAGCACCTCATATGAATAAATACGTTACACATATATTGAACATACATAATCGCTGTAAAACTATTTGTTCATGGCTTCACCACATTTGTAGTACATTTATTTGACGTTTTATAATTAAATGCACTCAAGGCATTACCGTAAGCAAGTACTTTTCTTTTAATTCCTGTTCAATTTTTCAGTTCCACTTGTAAAGAAAATTGCTCTGCATTGTAAATTTGTATTTGGTCATACATACATATATTATAAATACGTGCGGGAAATTAGTTACTTAATAAATACGTAGATGTATTTAGTATTTACATAAACCCGTAAGTAGAGTATCGGGTAGGACATTTACTGTACGTTCTAAAAATTTGTCTGCATCTGCAGCAGAATAAATTCCATCGGGTATGAATTTACACATTGTGAGTACACACATTAATACAATGCAGACAGGTATTATCCGCAGAAGGAAATTTCGGTTGTCGGTTGTCGTGTTCACAGTGTTCGAGTCAAAGTTATTTGACAAAGCGAATCGTGAATTACGTTTACGCGTTAGCGTCCACATACATAATATAATGGAATTGTTGCTTCGGTATTGTATGCGGCGGATCTTATACTCTTAGTAGAGGAAAAGGAAGAATTGAAATGAAATTGGGTGTAGGCTTTGCTTTGAATGGAGAAAAACGCTTGTCATCTCATTCCACTTTGTGAATTTAATGAACGACGTGACAATGATTTCAGTAGCTTTCTTTTTTATGCGTAACCTGCTCGTCGTAAGCCTACGTATTTAATAGAGCACCCCTCCTTATTGTTCGAAAAGAATGAGAATTACATAATTGTCGCTCATTTTATTCAATAGAACTATGTGGGCTTAATAATATTATTATAGTTGCGGTTTTGTCCTAGGGCAAGACAATTTTCTCTAATCGCAAAGTTAACGTATTATTAGGTAAAAGGAGAAAGCTTTCGTAACTGAAATTTTCAATGTAACGAAAAGTTAGGTCGTAGACCTTGAGTAGATTTTAAAATGTCTTTGTAGTACCAGTGTTAGTGAAAGAGTGGCACTAAAGGTATTGTGCTGGAGTAGCGCCAGAGAGTATGTAAGTCTCGGTTGTCGTATTTGTATTGCTGATGCATCAGTAATGTCAGAGCAGACCACACTGAAAAGGACAGACCAGCAACTTTGATATGTTAAATTTGAGTTGAGAAGAGAGAAAGAGGAGCTGTAAAATTTATATGGGTGAATAGGAGAAAGGACTGTCGGAGAAGTATTTGGGTGATTTTCTTTGATGTTGCATGTTTCGTCTGCTCGTTTATTCCGCATCGTGTCCACCGCTCTCCGCGTACTGTTACTCTACCATAGAGTGCGGTGACAAAAAGAAAGCCAAACCAACCTCGTGTCTCTTCGGTTGACACTAGTGAGATCCGTTTTGTTATATCTGCCAGAGTTAGGTTGTATTTACAATGTATGTGTGTCATTTCACGTGCACGTGTTCTCCTACCACTATAATGTGTACGTCCAAAAACCAAATAGAGTAGAGCAAATTGTCAGTCGTATGCTCTTGTATATAACTACTTTCTTTACACTTATTGTTACACTAGTCGCCTATAAATTCCAGAAAGTAAGTTGAATAGCATACAAAAGCCGTAATAGTTGTTGCAGTGGCATCTTGACTTTTATTCTACTCTACTATGTGTGTGTGCTTCTGTGCTTACGTACTCTCGAGAAGTACAATGCTGTGTTGGGTGGAGTGAGTGTGAATTTTGGAATGGGATGCTTACCGACTTACTTACATTACATCTTTGACTCTACTAGCTGTATACTGCATACTAGTAGCATGCTCTGTGGCAGTAATGCTTACAGATATATTCTAATGTAAGTGAAGCCTTAAGATTAAACTGATTTTGTTACATGATTTCTACGAACTAGTATGTACATTTGTATGTAATGTGACATTACATTAGTACATACTCATGGAAGGAATTGAGAGTGTGTACAACAGGGAGCAAAATAGTGAGTTTCGTCTCCCTACTCAAGAAACTTTTAGTCAGTGTTAGGTTCGCCTGTACTGTCTAAGTGGGTAAAGTAAAGTGGGTGCATTGCTAGGCGGTGTCGTCGTCTTCTATACTTGGCTGAATGCACAGGACGATGTCAGTGTGGAGTCACTAGTGGGTGTAGTGTTGCTGTTGTTTTGTATTTCCGATGCGTTGCGGCAAGAAATTTGGTCGATTTCCCTCTGATTCGACTTGGCTTCTCTCTTCGTGGCCACTGTAAATACATATAGCAGCACAGTGTGTAAAGTTGCTCTATGTATACGTAAATAGTATAGGCCTTAGTACACAGAAGACAGAAACTCGTCTCTCGTTCGGTTTGGTTTGGCTTACTCCTAAGCTTACTTACTTAGCTTTTCTTGAATGGACTTGGCATTGCAAACTCAGCCATGTTAAACGTAGGAAGTTTTCTTTGTATTGTATGTATTGTCTCTCTGTATGTGTGTGTTGTTGGTTTGCCGTCTGTGTTGTCACCACGTACAAGTATGCGTCGCTTTCGCCTATTCTCCGGAGCACGGTATGAATTGCATTTCGAACTAACTGGGTCAATCGCTACTTGGTTCTTGAGTTGTGAATCTATATTCGCAATGACAGCAATGCAATGCATAGGATAACAGGAATTTGGGCAAGGGAAATAAAAGGGAAATCATGTCTCTTACGGAAATAGAGATGGTAATAGAATAGAATATTTCTAGAGTTTTTTGAACCTCCTTGACGTTTAAATTGGGCTGCTCACTCTCTAAGTAACTGATGCTATTGTTTGCGAAGTAAGACATTATGTAGATAAGTGGTTCCATTGTTGGCAATGTATGACCCGGTGGCAGATCCAAGGCAACTAACGCCAAAAGGGGGAGGTTATGTGGTGAGAGAGTAATTGTCTTGTTTGCTGAATTAGAATTGAGCAGTTTGTTGGTCACATTTTATTGAAAGTAATTGCTCTGCAGTGGAAGCAGGTATGTATAAGGTTTCATGAAAGTGACGAGGAGGATGTGACAAAAAGCGAGTGGAAATTTTGTTTTTGAGGGAGCAATGAACGAGTCAACATGGTTGACTGATGCTTTGGTTGCTCAGTGTCTGTATGTAATATTTATGCTTGCGGTCGGTATGGGCAGAATAGAGTTTAGTTGGTAAGGGAAAGTGGCTCTGTGTTTGTTTCTGTAGTGTTGGTACGGAGTCTGTAATGTCAAGTCATGCAGAGAAGGAAGGAAGGACTGCAAAAGACTACTGTGGTTACTGTACAGTTGAGAGGAGAGAGAGAAAGAGTTCTGAGTTTCATTTCAGTCCTCTCTCTCTCTCTCTCTCTCTCTCTCGCTATGGTATATCGTTAGTTTGTTTGAACTGGTTGTCTAAGGCTGTGTCTCAGTTGAGACCAGAACTGATGGAAAAAGAGGAAAAGATAGAGGAGGAAACTAAGAGACAGATACTGAAGGGAAAAGTAGGAAGTGCTGGAAGACGAGAAGGAGGAAAGCCCTGGTTTCGGTTCATCAGATTTCTTTTTGGCTTTTCTTTTTGCTCTGTTGTTCGTTGTACACAAGAGATTGAGAGAGTGAAAGATAAAACAGAGAGCTGAGAAGAGAATCCCTTGCTGTAACATCTACACCACTTGTTCTCCCACTGGACTCAACTTACACATCAAAATGCCAATTTCATGAATCTTTAAATAGAGTGAAAAGCCAAAGCGGATCTCATCATTTTCCTCCCTTTTCCTCTTTTTGTTGCTTCATCCACTTTTTCTCACTTTCCTTTTAGTCAAAAGACTGTCTTGTTGAGTCTTCCTCTTTTTTCCCGTCCTTATATTGGGTCGTCCTGTTCTGATTCCCGCTCGCCTGTCTCAACATTCTTGTCCTTTGTTGTTGTATATCAATACTTCAAACACTCTGCTCCAGTACTATGGTACTCGTGTAACTTCTATATTTTGGCGGCTCTGATGTGTTGGAGTGGCTTCTTCAGTTTACTACTATAGTGTGTATGTTGACATGCATGAGTCGAACACTCGGGGTAAATTGTATGGTAACAATAAGTGACATGCTGGTGAGAATGTCTGACATTTTTCTGACTAAGATAGACAAATTCGAGGTGGTTGAAGTAAAAGACGCGGGTCGTCTTTGCCGAGAAAATATTTGGATGTACTACACGACTGCATTTTGTAAGTTTACACATTTGACATTTTGTGCTTCGTTCCGATTCATTTCCATAAAAGAGTAGTTTGTATAGAGTATGCATTTTGACAGATAACTGCTCGATTTCCAATGCGTTCTTGAAATTCTTGTCAGCACAGAGCCTGAGATACATCAATCTTGCTACACTGAATTTAGATGGTTTATTTTTAGTCCAACTTCCTAACTTGTATGTCGCCCAAGTAAGATTGAAGAAGTTATAACCACTTATGGCGTAATTAGAGCGTCAGCTTTTCCTCTTTAATGGCGGGGAATTTAGTTGATGACAAATTGTATCTGTGTTCACCATTGGAAGTGTCGGGAAAGGAAGTGGGCGCCTACACAATAATATTTTATTACGACGACTTCTATAAAAGCTCACGAAGCGAAAAAAGGGGACATACGGCACCTGAATGATGCCAAAAAGGTTTTCATTATAGGGAAGTACCACCCCAAAAGGATATTCATAACGCCTTGGCTCCATCGGAGGAAGGCAAAGTAATAGAAGTAAGGTTGGTGAAAGTAAACTTTCATTTCCTGAGGCATTCTTTTGAAGTGTGGGAGTCAGGATCTGAGTGAAGTGAGGACTTGTGCATCTTCCGTATTTCTTCGTCCGCACTTCCCCATGATGGTTATAGAGGTAGGTTTTTCTCCAAGGAGAAAGTGCAGTGCGGCAGTAGTCCTATATGTGAGACAGGAGTGTCGCCGAGAACTGCTCTAGTGGAAAAGTCAACTTTCTTAAGTAGTGACGGTTGTTCGTGTAGTCTACTTAGGTAGTTACGATTGCCTTCTTCTCTGCAAGACACAATCGAATGCAATGTAATATAATGCTGCACTCTACTCTGCTCTGCGTACAGTTGAGTGTATAAGCTGAAAAGCCGTCGTTGAGAAAAGTTTTTGAAGTAGAGTAAATATATGAGATTGGCATTTAAGTTTAAGGAGTAAACCAAACCAAAAATATCTTATGGGAGGAATAAAGAGGTGGGTAGGTTCGTTGTGGGTAGATAGTGGGAATCGTAGGAGGACGATAGTTTTCTCGGGAACTAAAAAGACGAATGTAGGTGGGTAGGACAGTATAAAATAAAATAAATGTTTTCAGTTGTTGGGTGTGATGTTGTAATGTAACATGGTTTTCGCTTTGGTATTTCATCCCAGCAATGCTCTCGCGGCTACTCTCCGAATGCGGGGCAATGTGCAGGCGAATGCTCTATTGGGAAATTGTTATTAGGTGATTCGGGTGAACTTTTCCAATGAAGTTGTAGTAAACAGTTAGATATGTAGTCGAATGTGATGGGAAAGAGTTAGGATTGGGAAGAAATGTTGCCCAACCTGCACTCCAAACTGTGTGACATTCATTTTTGTATTCTCCGCAAAACCATTGGAGGCTACCGAATGAGTTACAATGCAAAACGACTTTTTTTACCCACTTTTTACAATATAAACTTTCCGTTCGCCTTATTTTCAACTGTCTCATGCTTCGTTGTCTGTAATTCAACATGAGTAAATGAATTAAATCGTTTTTGCAGAGAAGTTGGTAAATAGTTGGTGATTTGTTTTTTCCAAGAGGAAAGCTAACAGGAAGTAACTAGCTGAAGTATTATATAAATTGCCTAGTGGGTAGAAAATTCTTTAGTTTCATCATCCGAATTATAATATAGAGTGGAACGATGCGCAAGAAGAAGGAAAGACTTTACTTTTCATGAAACTTTCCACTACCGTATGCAATGTGTACTACTAAAATATTGAACTTTCCCCAATTTATGCCAATGAAGTCTACAAGGCAATATGAACTGTTCAGGTAATAATTAAGAGTATTTATGGTATTTGAACACGCATTTAGCAAAAGTTTGCTGTTGAGCGCAACCCGGATGAAATGTTTCATTTAGAGTATTTATGACCGTGTACTATAGTTTGATGGTGCATTACATTACTTTCAATTCTCTTTGAGAAATGAGAACTACTACTAAACTGCACTTGATAAAAGATGCTCGTAGCTCTGTGTTTGCACTCCGTAACCACGAACTATCACTGAAATACTAGGTAAAAAATCTATCTGTACACTACCTTTATATGCCTTAAGATACTATACTACAATGGCACGTTTAATGTATGCGATTGTTGACGCATTTGTTGAGTTTTTTCGTACACGAGTGCGTTTGTTTGTATATATAAATGCGGCGGTATAACGGCCGCTTAGTTTAATAATTGAATTGGCCAGTACATTCTCTGCTAGAGGGTTCCCTTTTAGCACATAAAATGAGTGGAAAGGAGTGAATTTTGTATTTGAGAAAATAATTAAAGGACCTTCCCAGCTCTCACTAATTGGAACATTATTTTTATAGTGGTTATACTTGATATTAATGGGCTCTGTAAATTATTCTTGTGGTTGTAGCTGTGGAAGCGTTGTCGGAGACGCGGTTAGTGGAGGTTTCCACCTAATATTCTTTTAGGAAAACTAATTACTTCTTTGGCTTTCCCTGTTCACTTAAGCGGAGCAAAGGCGAGACAACATGTCTCTCTCACACAGCTTTACCTTACCTTTGCTTTCTATCTCTCTATTACTTTCAGCGGCGAAAACTGAAGGTATAATATCATGCACGAATAGACTGTCGGTCTATTTCGCATGGAATCTAACTAACTAAATCCGACCATATGTTTCCCGTCATTATTTGCTGGATGGAGAATTTCTGCCTGACTGCTATGTTCGCTTCACTAAAAGGTCTGGCTCTCACGTGAAATTAGTCTGGTTGTACATTCAGTTGGATTACACTCACAGTCAGCAGCTCAGCACTCTTCGCACGATTTACACTTCAAAACCAAACCAAATTTCAATTCACTGACTTTCCTTCTCAATATGTTTGTACGGGCTCTCTCCACTGTTTATTTATGCAGAGGAAACGAAGATATGCTTTAGTTGAGTTTGTCATGGCCTCTTCTGACATTATTTATATTGTCTTTGTCAACGAATCTTACCATCTGTGAATATTCCACGAATTCTATAGAGCGGCAACAACATAATAGTATCGTCTATTCTGTTTGAGAACTGCAGACGCACATTAGCGGCTTTATGAGCTCCATGTACTAAAGTACGTGGGCACTGGTGTTACACTTCTTATCTCATTGTTTCGATTCCACTCACAGCACACTGTATGGTGGTCGCCCCAAGTCAGTAAAGTCTTTAGCCATTCATTTATTTAGTCATTCAAGAATCTCATAATTTAGGCTTAGACCTGAACTTACATTCGGTGTCCTGTCAACTAGACGGCACTTGACTTGAGTTGTCTGTCTTGTAAAGAAAATATGGATGAAAGCGGAAAAGACGGATGACGGGCTAAAAGGCTACAGTGTGATAGACAAAGCTACCGTATTTCCATGACGGTGAGTGGCACTCAAACGAGAGTCGTCCCCGTGAATGAATGAACAGTTCACTTAAATAGTGTAAATAAAAATTCCACCTTTATCGTGTTTTTATTCAAATGCACCATATCGTAATTTATAATAAGAAAAAGGGTGGGTTATATAGAAGAATACTGATAAAGTATTTATTTATAACAATAAGTTAATAAGTAAAGCATAGCTTTGCAAACGGTATGTATTGTTAGACTGGTTCACCATATGGCCATAATTTATTAAAGATTTCCTAAAGTGAATGTGGAGATTGACGAGGCTGTCGTTTGAAAGGGGATTTTAATTTCGATAAAAAGGAGCTACAATTCAATTTAAATTTCAAAGTTGGCTATGTGGAGGGCTTGCTACAGAAATATACGGTAGTCAGTTTTCACTGGTTGGTTGTATTGTTTGACAGAATTGTTTAGGTGAAAGGATTTCTTGTTTTCACAGCGTGTAGTGCATAATGTGATCAGTTAGCGATGGTTTCTGTGGATTAAGGTTGTCAATTTTAATGAAGCTTTTGGCGATGCTTCAATCTTAGATGACTTATTCGCTCTTTCTTCGTTATTTTCTCCTTTGCCGGGGTCTTTTTGAAATAATAAAACTTGATTGATTCTAACGAACGATCGTTTGACTCGGTTTTCTATGCTAAGCGTGATGATGAATGCGGAAAGTACGGATCGTAATGTGTGTTGTGCATTATGTATAAAATAAAAAAATTCAATCAAAAATAACAAAAGGAAAATAAAATTAAGAAAATTCTTTACGCATTCAATGGATTTTTTCAACTTTACACTTTCTCCCTTCCATTCAGATGTTTCGGTTGAAAAGAAATGTAAAATGACTTTCGTTCTTGTGTTGTTGGTTGATGTAGTAGAATAAAAATACTTGATGACTATTGACTAACAATAAGAGTTGCAAATTACGAGAACACAGTGTGTGTTCAGTGTTCATACAGGGATCTATTAGAAAAGAGTTGCGTGGTGTCTGCTGCTATATAGATACATTGGTTGTAACTTTTACTAATAGAAATAATGTATGGAAATTATTTTCTACTCTCTATTAGTGAGCAGAAAAAGTTTTTTTATGTAGAGGGTAGTCATCCATTACGAAATTGTACGCTAAAACATAATCCACAGTAGAAAGCTTTTAAATGGGAATGCGTACCGAACTGATGAAAGGAATGACGAGCTAAAGTTCGCTTTCATCTCCTGGTTTCTAATCGGCCCGGATGCAGTTGAATATTTGATGGCCTGGGCGAGCACTAAAACTAGATTTAGAGTCAAAGTCGACAATTTAATTTGGAAAAATGTCTTTTAAGCAGACAGGTAGAAGGATAGAAACAGGAAGCATGTTTTATTCTGTACTGACTATAGTGACAATGTAATTTAGCATACCTTAGTAGATTGGAAATAATGTTCAGATTGAGTGACGGACATGGCCTACCATATTGTAACAAGCTGCTTTTGTTGGTGGCGCTATATACAAACTATAGTTAAAAATATACGTCCGCTTTCAATAACAAAAGGGAGGGAGAGATGTAGCAAAGTATTACATTTCGAATGTATACGAATTAGAGTAGAAATAGAAACAGAAGCGTAGCCGAGAGATCGAGATGAGGAGGTAGTTGTTTCTCTCGGATGGTATTAAAGAGCTTGAGTGATTTAAATGGAAATCGACGCCAGAACAAAAGCAAAGAAATCTTGTGAGTCCCTCGTGGTCGCTCAGTTTTTATCCTATTTGAACTCAGGAGGCAAACAAAGGAAGCCGGAACAATTCGCTTCACATACCCTGAAATTTTATCAGAGGCAACCTTTTTCCACTTGATAGTAATACCATTAGCCTATGCTTTTTGAAAAGATAGTGAGTGGTGGAGGAAATGGAAGAAATGAGTTCGCCTGTCGGTTCGCATAGAGGAGTCTTCTACTTATCTACGTACTTGTAGGTAGGCAGCAAGCAGCGGGTACTAAGTATATGTATACTATAATGCTATACATTGGATTGCATTATGTGCAAGTAGTGAGACAGAGAGGTATCCTACTTTGTGTAAGCATGCATTCATTTGCTCAGTCTGTGTGTGTGTGCTGCTGCTCGGCGTTTCTTCGTTTCTCCAGCTTATTTAGAAGACACCTAAAGGGAACATTACATTACAGCAAGAAGACTAGTCGTAGCAATAGTTGCGTTGCTAGCAGTCAGACGTACTCGGAAACTGCTATTAACTATAGACCAGGGACGACAAGACAAGGAATTGCTTTGAAAGTTGTGTATCCTCTGTCTTCGGTTGAGTTGTGGATGAGATGCAATAGACTTTTTTCGTCGTTCCCACAAAATAAATGGCAACTGTTCTCTTCTGTTGTTCACTGCGACTACTTATGCTCTGCGTAGTAACTGTTAGACTTGAAGACTCACTACAACATGCTACATACGAGTATTTACGAGATGATTGCACTGTTTTTTCTTCATTACACTAAAGTAGGATAGCGAAAATAAAAGCTTTTTCCGGCTGTAGTAGTTTACTGTGGTGGTGGTGGTGGTGGCGGTAGTTGAGAGCATCGTGTACCACAGTACCACATACATAGATGTATGTATTCATCCAATGAGAAATCAATGTTTCATTGCCGTTGTAAGTAGTTAATGTATTTTATGCTGTATTTTTGAATGTTATTCTCCTCCCTTTACAACTGATATGATATTTTCACCACTTTACTATCTTCTCTATTTATGTGTCGTTATAATCACTGCGTAGGTGGCATCATAGAACATATATTGCCCACACGGTACAGTCCTTTTAATGGATTTTTATGAAGGTTGCTAAAGATGAAGGAAATACCATGGATAGAAGGAGAAGAAAGTGCGTCAAATTGAAGACGTAGTTAGTAGTGTAAGGCTGGATCCGACGGGGATGTAGGATAGTCTAAAGATAAAGATATATGAAGGTAAACACGTCCTCGAATTTTTCTCTCTCTCTCTCTATCTCTAGGTTCTCTCTAGGTTCAATTACTTCGCCAGTGAATGTTGTAGTTAAGCATAGACGCTTTAGAGTCGAGTGCTTCTTCTCGATAGATAAATATACTTACGATGTTTTTGTAGTTCTTTATTTCCAGTTTCGTCGTGCTGA
This sequence comes from Plutomurus gul, assembly GCA_019776185.1. Classification (NCBI taxonomy): domain Eukaryota; kingdom Metazoa; phylum Arthropoda; class Collembola; order Entomobryomorpha; family Tomoceridae; genus Plutomurus; species Plutomurus gul. The sequence continues at coordinate 17,984 of JABASC010000350.1, forward strand.
CAGTGTGCACTATGCATTGGCGTGGTTAAGAGTAATGTTTGTGTGTGTAACTACGGCTTTAAAATAGTTATTACACTCATGACATGCAGTTTTCGACGCTGGACAGAAAGTCATAGTAAAGAGTCGTCGAGTATTTCCACAGTGAACCTCGATACTTAACAATAATAATAAGATGTAACCTAGGAACGTTAGAGTAAGCAGATGATAGAGAAGGACAAGTTATACAAGTGCTTCGGCACCTATACCTACAATATTACGCTTTTCCCGTTGGACCACTACTACAACAAAAGAAAAGGGAATAAAGCTTTTGTTGGAGAAAATTGTACTTTCACGACTACAATAACGCACATATAAAGTAATTGAAGGATTCCCGTTGCACTGCACTTCTTTTCCCGGTGAAATGAGGGGGAGCAGGGCTCAACACGAAGGCACTTTCTCGTTTGTTAGGATCTCTTGGCCCTCTCTCGAAATCCTTACAACGGCTCAGCCGTGAATTCGAATTGGTTGATTTGTGAAATTATTGGAATTATAACGTTGAAACGTATTCAGTTACACTAAACCTTAAATCTGATTGTAAGCTTAGCTTATTAGGTTTCATGGGGGTGAATGTTCATGATTATTAGTTTTGTTATTTGATGGCGGTAAGTAGCAAACGGAGAATTTTTGTCGTCACTTCGTGTCACTTCGGTTCAATGGCAAATGCAATGGAATGCACCGTTGTTAAAGAGAATGGAAAAAATGAGCACCCATTTTTTGATAATCAAATCGTTCCTATGCTTCGGGAATTGGGAAGTGGCCCATTCACTAGCTGGAAATAAATGTGCGGAGTGCATGTACATTTGGATGGGCGCGATTAGAGTTTAAGCTAAAATATTCTCAGCTTTATATATGTACCTATCGTATATATAAGTAAGGAGCTACTCTGAAGTCCAACTCGAGACTTGAAACTTGTCTGCATTAGATCGTCGAAAATAAAAACATTTTAGTTCGCAGTTGAACTGGGAATAGAGACCATTAGACAGATTAAACTTCAATTTCAATTTGTATTCTTCTCTCGGTATCTTTCCTATTTCTCCTGTACTTGGCGATTTGTCATGTCCTTTTTTGCTCATTTCACTGTATCTCTTTTCAATTTTTTTTCAGACCAACCATAGTTTCTTGGCCTGTGATGTTCCTTGTGTGCAGTAGTATAATATTTGTTTCTTGCACTTGTAAATTGTGTTAATGATTATCCTATGGAAATTCTTGTGAGTTCCATGCATGCATTAGTCTTCTATTCACTTGAAAGTTGGCCATCTGAGCTGCCGGAGTCATTTTGTCTTTGTGTCTGTCGCCCGTTTGTGTTGTAGACGTATCGTACATAAGTAATATGTTCTCGCACGTGTTATTAGTTGGCGTGTGTAATCTATGGTGTTCTTGTGATTGGAATTTCTCCTCTGAGACGGCTTTGCACGATCGCAATAGTGAAGTACATTTTGAACGGGAGGAAGCAGCAGCAGGCGCATTTCTGGCTATGGGGATAGATGAGATACTAGTGCTAGGAGTAGGAGTCTATCTCTAAGCGTCTCGAGGAAGCCAGCAGAATATTTGTTTGGTTTTGTTTTTTGCATGTAAAATGAAAATACAGACAGCAATATAAGAAAGAGAAAGATAGATATTCACATAAGATGGACCATCTGTAAGTGAGAAAAGACCCAATGATATATTTTTTTCCAACTGTACAAGATAGAAGTTGGAAATTCGGTGAATATTTAAATTCTTAGGGAGCCTTTCCTCGAAACTTGCAACTTGACATGAGTGAGCCATATTTTATTTTTTGTTTGCTCTCTTTCTCCCCTTCTGTCTTTTTTGCATATACTTCTACGCTACTGTATTATACATAGTAGCCATAGTCAGAATGTACTTACTCCTTACTCATATGATACGAGGAGTTCCTATTATGTTCATAGGATTCATGTTCCTATCAGTAAAACAAGAAACGGATAAAGTACTGCCTTGCTCTGTCTGTAGTGTATGAACTGTACTCAGAACTCGCTACTCTGTGTACTGAATTGTATTCCAGAAAGAAGCAATGTACTTATGCATGTGTTTGTCGTGTGATGTAACCAACAGCATACTACTTACAGCATGGAAGAGCCTCCTTTATGGTTGTCAAATCAGTCGAGTCGCATACTCGCATGCATTTCTATGCCAGTGGATGCACATATATGAACGTGGACGGGTAGGAGTCGTAGTAAGTAGTGCTTGCCTTGTTTTGTGAGCGGAGAGCGTTCGTATATTGCACCGTTGTGTAGTCTACTACTGCACACTGATGCAGCATAGATCTTGGACGGAAGGACGAACACTCTTTGTTTTCTGTAAGGATTATGAGTCCCAACGGAGAAGTGAATTATTTTCACAAGACAACAATCCCTACTTGAATCTTTCTTAGACTGGTCTGGCATACGGACAACTGGTATTATGTATTGTACATGTTTCTCTGTGGTATAGTAGAAACTACAAATGCTGCTTTACACTGCTCTCTCTCTCTCTCTCTCTCTCTCTGCTGGTTTATAATACGAAATCATTCTTTCTTTGTGTGCTATACATATTTCCCGTAGTCATACAACTCGTTTGAGCAGATAGGAAAATTCCGTTTTCTCCAAGGAAATGAGTGCTTCCTTGATTTCCTTTGACGTCTCTCCTCTTCCCGTTCTTCACATTCCTTTTAGTATTAAAAGGTATTGTTGAAGAGTTTTCCTGCGGAGAAATTCATTGGCTCTTCGTTATTGTTTTATTTTCTTAGTTAGAATCGTGTACGAGACTATAATTATTGTTTTCGGAAGTCATTTGTCACTTGATAGCGCATCTTCACATCCGTTTTCATCGTCATTACCTTGGATATGATTCCCGGAGCTGTGGAGATATTGGGAATTTATTGTATCATTTTGGAAGACACGACAATCTTTCTCCAAACAGCCCCGTTTATTTCGTATTTATGGAAGCATTTAAACATTCCTCGAAATACTAAATAAATGTTGACGACAAGACGACGATCGACTACGGCTGTTGCTGCTCCGTGCTCCTTACATGCATTCGAGCAAATATGTACCCAGTGTTCAGCTTAAGTAATGTGCGTAGCCTCTGGTGGTCACGTCTGCTTTATTATTCCATTTGAGACGATGTGTGAGCAAATTTTGCGTGAGAAGTTCTCAACTCAGATGTTAAGGGAATTGAGTAGTCTTTCAAGACTGCTGCTGAGGAATTTAATGTAATATTGTCTTTATTATCCCATGGCCATGTCTTGTGCACACACAGATCAATAGTTGAGCTTTGGTTAAGACATGGCCTTGTAGTGTGTATCTTCTTCGGTCGAGTGTACTATTTGCAGTGAGTAGTGAGTTTATTTAGTAAGTGCGTAGTAGCACATCTGTATATTGTTTAGAAATAGTAGAGATGAAGATGTATGTGCAGTCATAGTTGTAGTCGTGTGAGATTGGAAGGGAGCTAGACTGTGAGTTGGGTTCCAAGGTAATGGACATCAAACAGAAAGGGTTAATGCTCGTTTGTGTGCAGAGAGAGTTGGTTGGGGTGGAAGAGCCCATTTGGTTTCGTTTACGATTGCCAGTAAAATGTAGAGAAGGGCATAATTTTGTCGGATATCAGGGCTTTATAGTTTGTCTTTATGGAGCATTTTGACATGGGAATGAGTGTACGTACAGACAAGATGGTGTGGGCAACCGGAAGCCTCAGTTCCCATTCCTTCTCAGTTTTACAGCGATGAGAAACTATCCTGGATTGATGGTGAAGTTCGTTATTCTATCTCACGTCTATTTGCAGGTCACCTTTCCATCGTTCTAATAACTTTAGTGGGCTGCATTCTGCTAATCTCTACTTTTGGTTTTCTTCTGTAGACAATTTATATCAAGTTGAAGCTTTTGGACGAACGAACAGAATAATACGTTATATTTATTTTAGGAAATGGTAGCAGCAGTCAGTGGAAGTAGAAGAGCGAAAATGTTTATGCGAGAATGGTGGATGGAGGAGGAGGGCTCACGTTATATTTATTATAAAATGATAACAATGACAAGGGAGCATAACTTGACGATAAAGTTTATGTGATGTCATGTTCGTGGAATGTAAATGTATCCTGCTCGTCTTGAAATAAATAGGCAAATTCCATTAAGGTTCCTTGAATAGCTGCAGACATGATATGTTGGCAAGCATGCAATTTGAGATTATGATATTGTTTTTTGAATGTTTATTTGATTTCATGTTTTTGTGTTGTTAAACAGGATCCTATGGCGAGCTTTGATGTGAACAGTTTGGATATGGTAAGTGCACCAATTGCTTGTATTTTAAATCTGTTTAAATCTATTAAATCTCAACGCATTCAAAGTAAGCGTGCGCATAGTGTAAGGGTGTCATTCATAAATTTTCAAACAATTTCAGTGCTGGTAATACTGCAGTGGATAGCTATTATCATCAGTAAGTTGTAATTAATAACTAATTGCCTCTTTGTTTGTTTCAGGATCCTATGCCCACCTACGATCTCACTGATAGCAACCGCCATGGAACACGATGTGCAGGTGAAGTGGCCGCTGAAGCCAATAACAGTATTTGTGCCGTCGGAATCGCCTACGAAGCAGGCGTTGGAGGTAACTTTTCTAAACAATTGTTTCTCTTGCTACTTGTTTTCCCGTTGAAAGTATAGTCCCCCTTTTTACTGAATATTCTAGTTCAGGTGGGTAAAAACATTTTATTATGCTCCCAACTTGAGCATTTCTCCACACCCACATACACACTCACTTTGTACAAGTTCAGGTGTGGGATTGTGCTGTTAGTTTCCTTTTTCGTGTAATATCATTTGACATGGAGTTTCGCCTTGTGAAATTCAATTTGGGGTTATATTGTTATTTACTTAGTGAGATCTGATAAAGTCAGATCGTGTAAGTCCGGAAAGCAAGTCAAGCATGAAGATGACTTCCTACCTACTTTCACTCTTTTTATTATTATGATTATTGTTATTTGCTCTGTGACACACACTCTTGACTTTGCACGGACTCTCTTTCTCTTTTTGATCCGAAAATCCGGAATGAATGAACTTTTCTTTGAGAAACTCTAACTCGTATTTATTAGGTTTTGTTGCTCCGCGTGGTGTTACATTGGCCAGACAAACCGGTTCAGTTCGCCGCTCATCTTATATTATGGTAGCGTGCAGGCAGTATATTTCGTCCTGTGTGTTACATGATGTGCTCTCTTACTCAGCCAGTCAGTCATACACTTACTTTCTCCTTTCTTCTGCAGCAGTGGTAGTATTGTGTGCATCGTTGGGCGTTGAATTGAGAATGAGAGCGAAATGAAATGTAATGCAATGCAATGAAGAAATGAGATGAGAAAATGAGTTCACTTTGCCATTTCCCCGTCTTTCCTTCAAGTCAATGCGCTCAGCTCTCTCCCTCTCTCTCTCTGTCTGGCAAAATTTTCAAGCTGATGTAATGGAAGAGTGCGAAATGTTTGTTTTGTACTGCTCGTTGACTAGACGCTCGTAGACGTTGTGCTTCAGCTCGAGGCTGTGTTGATGAGATGGAATGAAATGAGAAAAAGAAGTTAGGTGGAGACTGCTTTGGTTTAGTTAAGTTCGAGTGCAATGGCGAATGACTTCTCTTCTCGCGCGGTGATAGCGAGGATGTACTATGTATGTTGACTATATTTTACTTGCAAGATTTTCGAATAGAGATGTAGTAGTGGTAGTGGCACGGTCGCCACGCCATGCCAAAGGATGTATTACGTGCAAGCAGAAAAGGTTGACTATCTATTTCCACGGTCTAAATGAAAAGAGAATTTCGGAAATTGAAAGGAGCCAACTTGTACGCGTATAGTACGTATGTATACGTACGTACACACTCACACACACACACAGGTGATTATGGTGATTTATGCTGCAACTCGCAAACCTCACATGAAAATGGGAAATTTTTACGGCCCTGCTGATGGAGATAAGAGACTCTTTTTAGTGTTCCATAGTCTGGTCTACCGGTAATAGCCCCAACATGTAGAAGTAGTGAGGATAAGTAGAATGATCGTCAGTACCTAAAAAGGGATAAAAGCAACTGGAGGTCTTATTTAAACTGATAGCTTCCACACCAATGACTCTGTGGCATCACATCACAGAACAGATAGATGAGCCCGATGAGTTTTGCATAGGATTTGATGTGTACAGTGCTCTATATAACGCTTTCCGATACGGTAGTCACCAAGTAGCTCAACATATGAATACACTGTAATCTATAAACCCAACATCTTTATGGCACTATCATTTTCATCAACATGATTTACGCTTTTTGTACCGAGTTCTGTCGTCCTTCCCAAGTTTCAAGGGTCAGGGAACTATGTCTGAATTATGGATAAATTACCTGTTGAAAAGTGGAACGAATCTCCAGCCGTTATCGCCCTTTTAGACTAATGAACACAAAAGTGTGGCTCTTGAGAAATAATTAATTTGCTTTGCGAGCTTCATTGCACTTCTATTTATAAGGGAAGTCGTAGTCAGCCAAAGAATCATGCTGCGGGCTTTTATGCGCTTTTAAGCTACAAGTTGTAATTATCTGAATTTTAGTAACGTTAAACCGAATTTCTAACGAGTAATTCGCACATCTACATTGTGAAGTAACAAATGGACGGTGATTTGGCTGTAAAATGTTTAGATTAATTTGTTTTTCCAAACTAGTTCAAAGTGATATTTTATTTCCAAGATTTTTTAAGATCGAGCTACGCTACCTTTGCTCAAACTTTTTAGTACGCTTCAAGTTTAGCGTGTCCACATTTATTATGCAATCCTTTCACTCAAAGTCGGGGAAGCTACCTAGCAGTAAAAAAACATAACGTTCATTTACAAATCTTCAGTAGATAGATACTCCTATGTTTTTTCGGTATTGGCTCATGAACGGTTTATCTGTAAGCTAATGAATGAGAGGAAGGGAAAAGAGAGGCAGAGAGGTAAACTGCAGACTCTGAGCATAGTCGGTCTTTTCATATTAAATGTAAAAGTGATTAGTTTACTGTAATGCGTTTGCATTGCGTGAATGTACTGGTAAACACAAAGAGGTAAGCCGACTAGTAGGAAGAGTTCGTGAATGGCGGCAACATCTGTAGAGAGACAGAGAGAGAGAGGGGGAAATGTTTCCTCTCGCTTTAATGTGGCTACAACGTACGTGTATATAGCTCCCCCATGTTAGGCCTGCAGTATTTCATGATCATAATCATCTTATTGCAGGTTTTTGATGAAAGTAGTGAATGTTTTGAATGATAATTTGGAGAGATACATCTCCGGACTGCTGAGATCTACACGAGCATTCTAGAGAAGAGTTAGCTTAACAATGTGAAGTAGATGGAATGGAGTGGAAAAGAAATTGTTGAAAGCTGATGTAAAATGTGTCCACACTATGTGTATATAGCGTCAAGACAAATCACGTCAAGTGAGCTTATTTAACTAATGTAATAGCGGAATACCACTTTCAGAATGAATAAAGAGGCATGCTCTCAATGTAATCATGTAATTTAGCGATGAGGGAACCCGACGTGAAAATGGCCAATTTTCATAAGTGGGACTTGACTTGGATTTGAGCAATGATTTTGGACATGGTTGAGGTGGCATCCGGTACAAAGGAAGTATTAGCAAAAGATTGGAGATTAGCTATTAGTGAGTATGCATGCAAAATTTTGATAATATATTTCCATTCCGAGAATTATGGTGCGCAATCATTTTATGGGTTAGGTTCCTGTAGTTCATAAGCATCCCGATCTCAATATCTCAGTTCAGTCGGCAGTATATATGTACATACATACATCAATTGCAGTTTTATTATGTTAAATGGCCTTGTAACGTGTAAGGTTTGTTATTGTTAGCCCAGTCGCGCGCGCGTGACATGCTTACATTGGATACATGCTGTAAAATCTGTCTTTAGTTCTCTAATAGTTTTGTTGTATGGTAATTTATATGCCCTCCTGGAGAGAAGGATTTTCGACGGGAAACTAGAAGATTAGTATTATTAATGTTGCCAAATATGTATTGGATTAGCATTTATGCGGCAAAGGCAATGCAATGAGGTTCTAGTGAGCTGCTGTGTGTTTGCTTAAATACCTGCTGCTAATTACCTGTCTCAAGTGACTTTGGCTTTAGTGATTAGACTCTCGAAAGGGATTCTGTTGTGTTGTTCTGAGCAAGCCGAACTTAAAATTCTCTAGTTTCTCATCATCTCCCTTCAGAATTTGTGTGCGGTGGTCGAGGTAGAACAATTTTGGCGTAACGCTCTGTAAGCATGCCGCAGAGGGGAACTGATTAGCAAGGAGCCTGTAATTGTTCTTGTAATTACATGTGCTCCAATATCCGTGAGCGGGTTTCCAGAGATTTACAATGTAATTAGTAATTAGTGAGTGGGTTACTGTCGCCGCTTACGTAATGACTGATTGGAGCGTAAGATAATTCTTTGAGTAAATACACATGAAATGAATTGAGATAACAACTGGTGTAATTACTAGCTGTCTTGACGTTGGATCGGATGATGTGCTGGGAAGAGACGTTAGATTGGAACTTGTCTCCATTTGTGAAGTCAGCTAATGAAGAAAATGTCAATGTTGGTCAAGTGTGATTCATCATGTCACTGGAGACTCTGACCAATCTACTCTCTCTTCCAAGATACCAGAGAGTGTAATGCAATGATCCAATTCAGCTCAGTCGGACCAGAACGAGCACAAACATAGATAGTAGACCTTATAATGGGTCCTCTCTGCTCCTTCACAGTACACTGTATGTATAAGTTCAAGTCAATAATAGTGGAGTAGTAGGTGCCTACACAAACTACACAGATATTTGGATTAGTTTTCACCAAGTTCCATCTCTCTCCTCTCTCTTCTATCTCACTCTCTCTCTCTCTCTGTCCCCGTGTCTATGGTTTGAGTTAGCGGTACATTGGTTGGATACAAACAGAAGTTTTTGTATATGACATTCTGTACTATGAATGAAAATCCAGAGAGGATGCCGATTCCATGTATTTATGAGTAGAGTTTGAGGGTAGAGTAGATAGTGGTTGGTAGAGGCTCCGTGGTTGATTTGTGGAGTGGAAGTAAGAAGGAATTGATTGCATTCGGTTGTCTGAAACAAAAGCTTTAGTTTAGAGTATTGACCCAAATTCTGACGAAGACTTGAATTAGCTACAAATAGAATCGTTGAATGGAGTACAAAATGGTTGGTAGGAGTTGAAGGTAAATTATTTCGGTTTGTACTTGTGCTGCTGTGGATTTGTAGCCTTGTGCAGCACAGATACTTCTTGATGAAGTGTCTGTGGCTCTCTTTTACATCGGCAAGGAGAAGGTTAAAGGTGGAATCAGTATTTAAGGAGTTCTTGCACACCACAACAACGATAATTCTGTAGTATTGCTGAAGTAGGGAAAAAAGATAAATTTGATTTATGTCTGTTTAGAGTTGTGTACTGATATGATTACGACTTGTGTTGTGTGTAAGCGTTAGTTGGCTAAGTTCATCATTGGTGGCTAAGTCTTGTTGGAATGTAGTAAATGTTATGAGATACTCGGGAGATGAGACTGAAAATAGAAAAAGTGAGGAGTGCTATCTGTGGATGCATCAAGTCAAGTTAAGCTCCGTCAGTTCATTTCTACAATTGAAGCTTGCCAAGCTGAAAATGGAGACTCGCAGTGGGCTCACTGAGCTTGTTATCTCATTATTCCAGAACACCTCTTCGTCTCGTTTAGTTTCGTCTCCATACTCCCATGTCTGTCTGCTTAGTTTTTTGTCGCTGTGACGAAAGTCGGGGAAAAGAAACTAGAAGTGACAACACTAATGACGGAAATCGAATGAGAGGAAGGTTTAGGTTTTCCGTCTTGTTGACTGTGTCTGTCTAGGCTTGATATTTCTCTTCGTCTATCGTCCTCTCTCTCTCTCTCTCTCTCTCTCACTTTCTGTACTTCGTTGGTTGACTCTATCGCATTTATCTGATGCCTTACTCTCATTCATTCTGTGCTCTCTGCTAGACAGAATTGACTGTAATCGTTCTACTATGTGTTCACAGTATATCGCTTTCCAAATTCACATATATTATATGTATACCTTTCTCCCTTGTGATATATTTACTGATATACAATATATACAGATATATAGTTACTGTAGATTGAATGTAAATAAACGCCTTTCGGTAGACAGAGAATTGGTCTACATTTGTTGCTCTCTCTCTCTCTCTCACTCACTGTACTCTCCTCCATCCATTGCGTTTACAAAGGAAGTAGTACTTTTTCTTGCTGTTGAGATTTTTTCGTGTTGGATTTAATCAATTTTCATTCGCAGCTACTACCTGTCATGCAGGATTATAGATTTACAGATCTCGTGCTTGCTGTGTGCAGAGATAAAATAAGTACCTTGTATATTACTGTTCTGTTTCTCTCTAATGCTGTAAAATCATTGTCGTAAGTTGTTGCTTAAAATTACTGCCATAAATACTGTGCATGGATAATGGGAGACAAGAATAATGTCCCGAGTGCAATAATGTTGCCATTAAAATTAATGAGTGTGCATATACTGTAAATCCACATTGTTTACTATGTACACGTAGATTGTACTGCAATATTTACAATACACAGAGAAGGGGGAATGAAGATGGGTGCGAAAATGGAACTTTACGGTCGTCATGAACTTCTCACTGCTGTACATTTATCGGTGTTCCTTGTACATGACATACATGCATGTAAATCGGTTGCTTTATGTCGACATTTATTTGACTTGACTGTGAGATTTTTCGGCTCTCAGGATAATTGTATATGTTAGTTGTCCCACCTTCGAAGAATGAATACGAATTCATTTAAATTAGAATTAGTGGGTGTCAAAAGTTTTTCGTGTCAGTTAAAGATGAAGTAGTGTTGACTGTTAATTTTAATTTAATAAGTAATAGAAAGTCAGAAATGTTTGAAAAGACAGGAATTCTTCTGATCCATGTATTTTCCATGTAAAATTCACTAATGAGGAAGTATCTGAAGCGTTAGACAATGGTGCATAGATAAAATAGTCGGATCTGGGAACTTGGTCTGGAGGTGTTTAACTGTTTTACTTTAACAGATATGTATATTTGGTTCCACATCCCAACTTTGTATATATTTATTTATCCGCATTAAGAGAGCTGGAGAGGAATAGTAGTGGGACAAGGGATTGGGGGAATAGATACTAGATACATACAACAAATAATATTATATCCATGGATGAACATAGGAGTGAAGCAGTTAGCTTTTAGCAAGAGAACTTGTGAAAAATAGCCCCACGAGCCCTTGGCATTGGTATAGGTTGATCCAACGTGGGAGTGATTTGGTTTCATGGTCTCATTTTCCTCGTTTTGTCCACTAGAAAATAAAGTAATACAGTGGAATTGGTTGGTAGTTATCAAGAGCCGAGTGGAATGTTTTACGAGTGACTGAAATCCCTTTCTAACAACCGTCTCTATGAACTGAGTCATAAACGAGAGCTTCTCTCACGATGAATCGGATTTTTCGAGAGATACTTCCCTTCCATTCCCCTAGTACATACACACTGTGTGTGTACTGTACTCACAGTCTGTTTCTGTGTTGTGGAGACGAAACTTTTGTCTCTGTCATATCTCGAAAGCCAGATTCAGATAAGTGCAGCTTGCTCTGTCCTCTTCTGATATCATTGGCCAGAAGTGGGAAGCCGAGAGGACATATCGTTATCTGTTTGACGCTTTGCTATGCCACGTGCTTCTTTGTTATGACGCTATTATTGTTACTTTGTTACGATTTATTTGCGACGAAAATCACGTTTCCCTTGGAATTGTTGATAGAACATTAGTGATTGATACTTTACTTTTGGGGGTTCATTTCATCATCATGGTTATTACGTTTGGGAGAGAGACAAGCTGCTGGAGGGCTAAATTTGGTTTTGTAAATAAATACAGCTGAATGGTGAGATACAGAGAGTGGCTTGACCACCATTTGTGTTCACAGCATCTTACTAAGTCGTTATTTGTATTCTTCTCTGCTGCGGATATAAAGGAGGCTCTCCGGCTTATTTGGTAACGGTCTCTGCTTTGATTAATTGTCAGCGAAATCTCATGGGGTCATTCCTTTGTTCTTGGGTTAGTCACGCAAGTCCGTCGCTATAAGCTGGAGACTTTCTTTTTTTACTTCAGCAACATATCTGCCGACTACAAGCCCTGTTGAACGAACGTAAGTAAAAGCGAAAAGAAGCGCTTTCAATTGAAACAAAGCATGGTTGCATGTACTTTGTTCGTATACAACTGTGCCGTACACCGTACCACACAATGTAGTAGTATCTACTACTGTAGTCATAGTCATATTAAATTATGAGCTTAGTTACGAGTTGAGTTTGGTTAGATTTTTAGAGGGAGAGACTGCGGGCAAAGATCAGATCACGAACTGTTCTTTATATCGGATGTATGTTTCTACTACTACGGTGGTGGTGAAAGGCACATAAAATTGTCATGGCACGTGTCTTGAAAAATCCAGAGAAAAATGACCATAGAATGGTTGTGTAGTGAATTGAAGTTGCAGAAAGTTTAGGTTATTTGGCCGGAGGAAATAATATGTTGCTCTCTCCTTCTCTGTGTACCTTGTATGTGTTCTCTGCTACGCTGTGTCGTTCGTATTATCTGCAGAGGAAAAGATTTTCTTGTAGCTGATGACAAGCGCTAGACAAGTCTTTGTCTTGGGAATGAAAAGATAAGATTAGAATAGCAGTGTAAAGCAGCAGAGTGGAATCCTATTTTGGCTTCACCTATTTTCTTTGCCTATGTAATAGCACTTGTGTACTGTATTATATGATATAATACAGAGTCGATGAATTTTCATGAAAAATCCTAAGTATCAGTCTGCCCATATAAATGTTCAGACTGCAGTTGGTCGGTCTCTCACTGAATATACACCGAAGAGTGTAAATACGTTCATACATGTCTTTATAGAGAAAGTTTAACTGAAGAGTGAGCGAGGGGAAGACTAGGGCTGTAAAGCAGTAGTTCTTTTAGACAACACGTAGTGTGTGTGTGTGTGCTTCTGCCTGCTACCACTTCTATATAAACAAAGCAAGCTTCGTCTTCTCTAGTTGAGATCTAAGAATACTCATGGGGGCTGTCATGTGTGATTAAGTTAGTGTTGCGCGTGTTGGGTTACTAGCAGAAGGACTTTTCCTTTTGTTCTTCTTCAACGATGTACTGCTGCGCGACTATCTTAAGTATTCGTCGGTTGTATTGCCTTGAAGTACCTTGTAGTATAGTGTAAAATATTATGTGCAGAATCATATGTAATATGTATTGCAGTTGCAGTTAAGATCTTATTGTTATCAACATTAGCTAGCCAGTGTAGAAAGGTTTGATATTGTTAAGCGCCTTAGCAGAAGAAATATCTGTTGTTTTCTCTTCATGAAAATGGAAACAGGGACACGAATGTTGCAGCAAATTTTCCTAAATGCACTCTCCCTCTTCTCTCTCACTCTTGAACGTGGAGCTTGGAAAAATTGAATCACATGGGGATACGTCAGTCAATTCACGATAAATTAATGGCAAAGGAGTTTTCCAGAGTTTATTGGATTATGAGAGTTTTCTTTGCAAATGATTGGTGATGTTGTCCCGTGTACGTTTCAGGAAATATTACTAATTGTCACCATTCATTGTGGAAGCTATAAATATTTAAAATGAGACAGAAACTTTTCGGACTGATAGCTAATAGGCTATGTATGATCATAGTTTTGTGAAATAATTCATGTACACTATCAGTTATGGAAGGAGCCAAGGAGGAAACGTTTAGAAAGGGTTTGTCTCCGTCAATGAAGAGTGAGATGAGAAATAAATAATGCAATAGAGAGCTTGTAAGTCGAACAAAGGGAAACACATACATAAATATTATGGGATGCGACTTTTTGTTTTTGCCTTTTGCTATCATGCCACTAAGGTTTTTCCTGTTAGTCCTTTTGTTGTGATCCAGCACTCTGTCTTGACATTACTTATGCTCCTACGGTTTATCCTCTATGTCGTTATGGTTGTATATGTGGCTGTCTTGTCTCTGACTCGGCGTTTTGTTTCCAAAGAGAGAGAGAAAATGTTTTCCTCTGGATTATGTCCTGTATTTGCTCTTTGTCTACTTATATTTGTATGTATGAATGAATTTGGCCAGTTGTGGAGTATGAAAGCATGTCGTTCCCTTTCATCTTTCTGTCTGTACACTTTCCTCACTTGTCCTATCATTTGGGTTGTATTTTCTTTAATAATTTTTTCCGTAATGATTTTTTGTATCTTTGTAATAATAAGGTTGTGGTGCTTTGATCAAGTATTGGGTTTTTTCTACACATAGCCTGTGTATACCTATATGACATAGGTATGCATTCAATTTGTACTCAAATAAATAACAGAAATGAGAAGAAGCAAATTTGATTGGACTACCAAGCTGGCTTGATTTTTATACGCAGCCTTCAGGACTTTCCCCATATGCTCTTAGCTGCCTTCAGAACGATATTATATGTGATGTGTTTATGTGTGTGTGTGTGTGTGTGTCATAGTAGCCATTTCTTTTGCTCTGTTTTTATGCCACGTAAGTGTAGTTCTTATCAGTACATTAGTTTTTGGCTGACGCTTTTGGCAAGGAATGAAAACAAAATAATGTAAGGGTGGCTTCAAGCTAGCTACCTATGTAACCAAGTATTAATACCGATATAGAGCTATAATATTCCACATACACCGACCCTTGAGACAGTTCAGCTGGAAAGGCTGACTCCGATTGCTCCAGTGTCGTATTTACTATTGGATAAAGTGCGATACGATATCGTCATTTGATCTCAATTACTTCCCTTTTTGTCAGATGTTTTTTGCGCTCCGCTTCCCAGCTATATGTGCCTGCCCACCTATGTATTTACTACAAATGGTTTTCTACATATCTATAGGAGTGTCCTCGTTTTTTTTCAGTGTTGGTCGGTAGTTTGCATACCAAATGTTTTTCCATGGTACATTTTATGTATCTACGGTTGTTGTATGTTCGTTTCGACGGAGAAATAGCGTCAGTCGTGACTCTTCAAGTGCAGTTTGTTGTTTTCGTGTCGTGTCTCAAGATGATGGGATCATTTATTTAATGATATTTTTTGGATGCATTGCAGGGGTGAGAATGTTAGATGGGGATGTGACGGATGCTGTGGAGGCTCGCTCACTTTCTCATAATCCACAACACATTGACATCTACTCGGCATCTTGGGGGCCAGATGATGATGGGAAGACAGTTGATGGGCCTGGAGAGCTGGCCACCCGGGCGTTCTTAGAAGGAGTCACCAAGGTTTGCCATCATTTCTTTATTTCTCCAGTCACTCTTCGTGCTGTACATATACTGTATATACATACCATGGATCACACGTTTTTATTTGCACACATGTACCGGCGATATCTTAAAACAATTTATCTCCACACACACGAGGACGTTTGAGTGAAAATGATGGCGCATTTTGTACCAGTTGCAGATTGATTCGTTGCACGTTTGTTATGTTGACACGTACAGAGAATGAGTGAGCACCGAGTGTTTCATGGCGTGTGACTTATTGTTAGTCTTAATGACTGTGTGTTTATTTAACAGGAATGGTAAAGAGATACAGATAAGTTGCAGTAGTATTGTTCTAATCTGCAAATGCATGAAGGATGCATGTGATTACAAAGCGTGGATAACGTGATCTTCTTACTCTCATTGCTCGTTATAAGTTACGAAGCTGCAAGTTCAGTAAGTTGAGCTAAACGGCGAACATCTTTTCACTACATAAATAAGCAGTAAGAGATGTATCGCCGATGTAGAGAGAAATGTATTCTTCTCATTGTCTTCTCGTATGAAATTACAGTACTACGTACAATTTAGCTTGTGCATGTGTGTATTTTATATTTAGATTTCATGAAGTTTCTTTCTAGCGGTCTCCTTTGTTACTATTACTGTGTATGTAATGGCTTTTGGAACTGAATGCAGCTGAGAGAGTATTCACATACTGTGTAAAGCGGTTGTTAGGGGATAATAGTCAACATGAATTCTTCTAGGGGAAGGGGGGAAATTTATCGAAATCTGAGAGTTTAAGTAATTTTAAGTAATTACCCAAAAATCTGTCAAGATGTTTTTACACTTCAATAAATCAGCGCGTTTTGAAAAAGTAGATAATTCGGGTCCCACCTTTAGCGTTGACTTTGCAGTGGGTGAAACATCAGTTATCACTTTTGTAGGATTTTGCCTGCTTATTGAATACCGTGTCTATGTATTTATGTCTACTCTTACCCTTTACCTAATTTTTCATGTTCCTCTTTCAGCCGTATGCCTAGTTGTAGGATACCGACATCTTTAAAGGGATGGGTTTGTAGTTGTAGGGCGTCGTGGTTAGTGAATATCACCGAAAAGTGTGGATCACAATTCCACTAGAGAGATAGTGGAGACGACAGGCAAGGCAACATGCAAAGCTACTTTGTCCTTATTTACATTGGCGAGTGCTTTACTTTGTGCATATTTTTAAATAAAAAGTTAGAACTGTAGCATCATTGTGGAGGATGGTAGCTTTGAAATGGGAAAAAAGAGAAGTATTAATCTCACTGCACTTGTCTCATCCAAAGTGTCCTGTTGTCATCTGGTTTAGCTACTACAGTATACTCTATACACTTTTCTACATTGTGGATGGTGTGGAAAACGGAAGTTCGGAGGCGGCTGTTTGTAGTCGACCTGCATTTACTACTGGAGCTCTTCTCTCTCACTCTGTGTATGTGTTTCAAAGAAGAAGGTGCACTAGCAGCACCTTGACTCCTGGGTTGAAAAGTTTGTTCTATAAATATAAAATGAGAATTTATTGTGTTGTTCCACCAAATGTATTCAGTGCATGCTTACTTATTGTTAGGTGTAGATGGTTTTGAGCTTTTATCGTTCCACCAGCGTAGTCCATATTATTCTCATACAAATAGAAGCTAATAGAGTAACCTTTATAAAATTTATAAAGGCATGTACTGCTGCTACTACAACCACTTCTAGATATGTATCTGCTGCTGTATGTATGTTTCAGGCTGATACCGACTGTACACACATGTATCACTTGGCATGGCATGGCAAGCTCCGATTTTTATAGCGTTCAATTGGAATAATACAGCAATGAATAAATTTTGCTGGGAGGAACTGTGTGGTGGTTTGTTAGATAGGAGCTACTTATCCGTAATTTTCTTATTTTGGACTCATCCCGAACGCAAGAAGGGAAAAGAATAGAGAAACTACTTTGCAATGGACTACTGCTTCTGCTGCTCGTTCGTAGGAAATGGAATTCGAGTGTGGACTGCGTGGACTACGGACCGTACCAACTGCGGAAGCAACAATATCCTATTCCATTTCACTCCCGCATCCAATTCACTTTTATACATTCTAATCTATTCTCCTCTATTCCTTTTTGAATTGGATAATGTGAATGTGTGTACTGTCTGTTCTGCGTACGCGTGTGTAGCCATATATGTAGACATACACGGAGTAGTTGGTGCATGCATGCATATGTGCACACACTGCTTCTACTCCATATCACAGAAAAATACACAGCATACATTCATATACATACGTAATATGGTTTATGCCCTTGCGGAGGCAAGTCAAGTGGGCTATGGCTTTCCTGTCTGCTTCTACTCTACTAGAGCACGCAATTCCAACCATTTCTTATGACATTCCATTCAGTGGATAACTAATCTTTCTGTGCGGAATTTATATGTATACAGAATACAGATATATAGTACATAGATATGTCTGTATATGTACATAAGAGCGATTGAGTGTAGGCAGCAAACACTTTATTTCTTCACTTCTGACTGTACTCCAGTATTACTGTCTTTCTTTCTCCTTCCCTCCTCCTCTTCTGCCTCTGTATTCTCTGTATTTGTTGTACGTTACGTACTTATACGTTCACTATTCTCTGTACGAGATATATGGAGCCAATCTGAGTTTCCACATGAGTGGACAATAATTATTCCCGGTTGCTCTGCCTTTCTGGATACGATTCTTCCTCTTTTTGATTCTGCAATTCTCGAAATTCCCCTACTGCAGGAAACCCGAGTCACCACTAGGAACTAAAGCACTGATATTATCCTCTGCCTAACAATCACGATAGAATGGAGTAGTCGACTAAACTAATGCAAGTAAAGCCCGTCCTAGTTCTTCCTCTGTTGGTATAGTTGCACTGTGCGATGAAGTGAGTGCGTGGTAGTACTGGTGTACGGCTACATTGCAAATGCAATCTTACGAACAGAAGAGTGTGAGAGTTGAAACGAATCCTTAGGGTGAAAGCTCTTTCTTAAGAAAATGCCCTTACATTACATTACATTAGGTATCAGTGGAATAGCAATCCTTTCTTTCCTACTTAACGAGTTGAATGCAACTACTGTTGAACCTTTGGTAGTTAAACTTTTAAATATACTTTACTCAATTACATTTCCTTTTTCCATCAGCCTCCTTTCTATTTATAGAACTTCTTCTCTTTATTTTTTATTCAATTCGTGGATTTCTCTTGAACAGTTTGCAAGTAGCATATTTTGTTGTCATTTTTGCGTAACGGTACTTCGGTTTCGTGTTCGCTCTTGCAGCTTTGCAGCTGTTGTTAGGTTTTTTACTTGAGAGTAGAAGCAGGCGCCTAGAGAAACACGCAGAGAGAGAGAGAGTGTGTGTGCGTGTATTGCACATATTCATATGCACAAATATTGTTCGGTAAGACGGACTTTTACAAAGGAAAGCCGTTTAGTAGTGGCAATCTATGCAAAAGATTGAATGCAGTTTATAGCTATAAAAATAATAGGGTTGTGCTTCAGCATGCATTTCACGTTGGATAATTTATGCATTTGCATTCCTGAAAAGTTTAGTGATGTTGAGGGGACGGTGTGTTTGTGTGCGATCTACTCGTAGTAGTTGTAGTAGGTATTGTGTTGTTCGAGTGGCATGCACGTAAGTTGAGTCGTTTGGTTCGTTCGTTGTGGTAGTTCTGAAACAAGTGATGTATATTATGACTTTGAGCGTGATATAAACATAAATGCGAGCTAAAGTACTTTGACTACAACAACTAGTAACTCGGTTCGCTTGTACTAACCTACATATAATACACAGATTGTGATAAAATTAGATAGTAAAGTATAAAAGAGAAGGCTAGAAGCCATGCCAACTCTGTCTGACTTTGCCCTCCTAAGGTTGGGGTTTAGGTTAGTGTTATGTTAGGTTAAAATGGAATTATTACATCTACTACGCTGCGAACATTACATGCATGAATAGATAGATAGATAGACAGATAGTGTATTATATATATGGCATAATCCTTGCCAAAAGTTTTCAGTTGACGTATCTAGTCGTATCTTGGAAAGTAATGGGGAATACGCTCGATTATGTGTATCTCTGTGTGTAGTGAGTGGTGGTAGTAGGTGCTCCTCTCTTCCCTTCCAGAAGCGCAGAGGTGAGCGTGGCAGATATCTCGTCGCTGGTCGTAGTATTTGGGATCGAGCATATCTGTATTTTCCTTTGGTTGGCTCACACGGATTTCTATACACACGCTGGTTTTTGGCTTTGAACGTATTCTCCATAGTTTTCCCCTTTAGATTCCATTAAGTTATGTTGGTTACAATGGAAAGTGGTAGTGGTTGCTAGCTGCTTTGACGATGACTGTTCTTTTTCTTCTTTCATTTTAGAGAATAAATTAGTTTCTTTGGCTTGTCTTGGAAGAGGACTCTATTCGATTATTCAACGATTTCTATCCTATTTCTGCATGCATCATGAAGCGATATGTAAAGTGAAGAGAACATCTTTAATAGATAACGTCATTATGCATTTTCTTTTGGAACTATTTCCATAGACAAGAAAAAGAAATAAAATTGGAAATGACTTGGGAGGATAATAGTGCATATTAAATTATAGTGAGGAGGGTGTGTAAGTACAAGCTAAATTCTGCTGTTGGCTTTAGCGTAGTCTGACGTGCCTTCTTGTTTGTTGCCCCGTTAAAGTTGCACTCGACTCTCTCTCTCTCGTGGACTGGATATTCAATGTAGTATGCACCAGCCATTCTTGTCATGGATTTCAATAAGTTATGATACCTCAGCTTCGTTTCCAGGTCAAAGAAGTTTCATTTGTTGAAGAATATGTCTTTGGATTAGTTATGCATGGAATGGGCTATTGCGTGTCGGGAAAGTCGATGTGGAAGTTAGTGAAAAATGACATCTTGTTGGAGTACAAATTATAGGATTGTGGCCTCTCTCTATCTCCCTCTCTCGCTGCGTGATAGACGATTAAGTAGCAGGGCGTCGGGTTGCAGATAACGCTTTCTCCCACGCTAGTTTATTATTGGAATTTCATTATAAAAGGAAAAGTATCCGTTTAGTTCGAGTGAAGAATAGCTGGGCTTGATTTGATTTTGCACAACTGTAAATATGTGAGGAAGATACCAACGAGTAAGCCAATCGTGTCATTACTCGCTAACGACAGCGTTTCACAATGTCCTCCTCCTCCAGTATTATTAAGCTGTGGTAGCCATGGAATGAAAACATCAAGTCATCAAAGCCCTAGAAATATAAAATTGATAAAACTAGCACTCTAATTTGACCATCTAGCTTCCAGCTTGTCACTGGATTATTTCACACTGTTTAAAATTGTAATCAACCAATGGATCGATTGATCTATGAACGCCCTTAATGCGAATCAGGAACTTAATTGCCAATTACGGTACTCTTACAGTTCTCGTTCTTGAACAATACCTACAGCCTACAATTTTTTATGGAGTTAAATTCATAATTCACACAAAAATTACGCTAGGCACCACAGGCGTCAAAATTAATTATTTGACTTTAAATGAGGTGCCGAAAAGAAAAACTTCAGATATTTCGGCGGGAAAATTTCAAAGGCAGCTGCAACACACTTAAAAGTCAAAACAATTAATTTTATTGCCTGTGGTGCCTAGGTTATTTGAATTCTAAAATTTTCCGTGGATTAATGAAAAATTGTAGGTTATAAGTGGAATCTTATTCCGTATTGCTTGTGATACTCTCACGAAGGCCCCTTAAAGACTTTCTTACGCAGAAAAGTTGCCTGGTAAAATTTCCTGTCCCAAAGGGTACAATATTACTTCTACTTCCACAAAAAATTGACTTTACGTTAAAATTGCTTGAATGACCTACTACCGTATATATACTACGTATATTAAAATATTAAAAGGTCATAGTTAAAGTTTAGCACGATAGTCTAATGCAAATGTGAAAGCGTTGACCCTCTTATGTCATTCAAGGTGGCAGCTCTACAATTAAAATGAACGATTTAACTTGATTTTATACAAGTCACCTAATTTAAATACGGACAGTGAGTATCGTGCGTTCGTGCGATCACAAAATCGAGTTGACATGAGAGTGGGAACTTCCTTCTCCTTCTCTCGTCTTTGTATGTAGATATAGAAAAAGTTCATTGCGACAAACTTTCTTTGCATGAAAATTTATCTGTCACCGACCTCGTGCTGTCACTATATATTTTATTTAGAGTATCTGGAGTGCGGCTGACGTCACACACATATACAATTAATAAAGAGTGCGATTTTTTTAATTTGCCATGGCTGACATGCTGTAGTATTTTCTATTCACGTAACTTTGTAACCTTTTAATCCAAAGGATATCCAAAGGTCTCATCTCTCCCTGCTATACAATTGGCTTTGCATTCATTCTCGTTCTCACTTATCTCGACTCGTTTACATGGAGGAGGGAAACTGAGAAATATGCATTACTATTGTAATAAAGGAATGAAAGGGAGAGAAGAACAGAAATGGAAATCCAATTTCAATCCATATCTCAAATAATATCATGTTTTGTGCAAGAGAACGCAGAAATGCGGAAAGGACAGTGAACTATATGAAGCTATAGTCCGTTTTGTGGTCGAACAGGACGCTTGATGAGCTCTATACACTATAATGCATTTATTTCAGTTGAATGTTCTAGAGTACACATTGTGTAGAAATCATCCACCATGCTTAGATATGCATAGACATTCGTAGAATGTCTATACTCGGATGCACCGAGTACGAAGCACAAAAGTATTTTATGTTTGTCAACTACAGACCGAGCGCAATGCAGTAGAAATGACAGACAGTGTGTACGTTTCATGTGTACTGTACTCGTCGTGTTCACATCTACATTCTCAAGTGAATTGTTTTGTATCCATGTTATTACATATTCGTATACAATTTAAATGTACCAAAAACGTCTGTATCCAGTGCTCCAGTATTTAATTTAACGCAAAACATGTGAATAATGTGTGGGCGACTACAATATGTATCTTTGTATCTAAATAGTTTATTTGGTGACATTTCACCAGAGTTTCTCTCTAATTTATGTGACCAACCAAAGTCCTGTAAAATATTAAGCAATATATACGGTGGACATGAATGAGTGTAATAAACTGTGAACAGCGGAAGGTTCTGTAATGGTGGCTTCTCTTGTATTGTTACAGGGTCGCAGTGGAAAAGGCTCAATTTTTGTTTGGGCATCCGGAAACGGTGGACGAGACCACGACAACTGTAACTGTGATGGATACACAAATTCCATATGGACATTGTCTATTAGCAGCGCCACCGAAACGGGTTATTTAACTTTATTATCTAAAGCTTATTTAATTTGATGAAGTATAAAAATATTTCTAACAAAATAAATGTAAAATGTAACATAGTAATCAATTGGTAGTCCTATTTTAAGAAGATATTTAATTGTTCCAAAAGTACTAAACCTATGGTGAGGGAAACACGAAATCAACGTTGACATTTAGAATGGCATCAATCAACTCTTTTCCTTTTTTGTCCCCAAACGTGTTGAGGTGAGCTCGCGTTGATGCATGCTTAACCTCACGGATTTTGTCAATTACGAGCGTCATATTAATGACGTTAAGTATTTCCTCAGTAACCATTTCAGTTGACATGCAGTGCTATTATCCCTTGCAATAAAGTGCGATTTTAACTGCTTTATTAACGTCCTAATTCCAATTCCTCACGACTAGTATCCTTTTGGAAATTGCAGACATGTTATTCAAAATATGTTTTGCTGGTTCAACTACGTCATCATGCGAAGTTAAACTTAAGCCTGCCCGTTTCAATATACTGTTCGTCTTCCCAGTAGATCTGGAATATACCGCGCCTCTGTATGCAGTTCCTAAAGTTTAAAAAATTATTCCAGTTGTTTAATTTGTAAAGAATAGTAAAGTGTGCTACACCCCCTCATATAGTCGTTCTTTAGCACAAACACTAGGAGTGAAAATAACACTGTACAGATCAGGAGCTGTGCCCCCCTAGTTTAAGTTCGCCCCCTACTTTAAGTACGCCACTGTAGTAGCCAATTTTCAAATGATCATTTTCATTTACCTTTGACATCATCCTTTTTCTTGTGCCGACAGGTCTTGTGCCGTGGTACTCCGAAGCCTGCAGTTCAACACTGGCCACCACGTACAGTTCTGGAGGAACTGGGGAGAAACAGGTAGGCAATGGTGCTCTTGTTTTCATGCAATTATTTATGTACTCTAGTAAGCTAAGTAGATTTTGTGCAAATGGAAAGTAAACAGACCGCGTGGTGGTGCAGCCGCCAAGAAATGTAACGATTGTGCTATATGGGAGCGTGGAAATAGATTATTTGGGTGAATCGGAGCAACGAGCAAAGGAAGGGTAAAGTTTTCCGACCCTCATAATAACATGTCTGTAACCTCGCACCTACTTTGTCATTAGTCGTGAGTTTAGAGTTACATTCGACTACTTAGGTAAGCTTAGGCACTTCCTGAGTTATTTGTAAGTGTGTTGCACAGTGTGTACATACATACACGAACTTCACAATCAGTGAATAGACACAAAACTGTGTATAATTAGCAAGGAAAATGGAATGAAATGAGCGTATTCACAGGCGTACTAGGAAATCCCTGCTGGAGTCCAATTAACCTACCTACGGTGTATCGACATCGGTTTAGCTTTGGATTTTCTGACTGAAACAAGTATTAGCCTATATTATAGCTTATAAATTGTGTACATGCATACATGCATGTAGCAGTGTATAGTACCAGTACCAGGTGCACGTGTGCATGGCTGTATACTATTTAGTATGTGGGCACTACCTAGTTACTGTTACCACTGGAGTGCTTATAAAGAGACATGGTGACAAAGGAGATCACTCTAATTACAGAGTGGAGCGTAATGGTTTTGCCCCCTTATCAGATTGCTGCTAAATTGCAGTTATACACAGCACTTGTGCGTACATTGTGGGTGTTTTATACGTATTACAGTAGCCCGCTAGTTAGTGCGTTCGAACTGTGTTTTGAGTACAGGACAGTTGTTCACAACGGGCATTCGAGCAGAAGGAAAGTCCATTATGTAGAAAGCCCTTAGTGCACATTTATGTTGTAGCATTACCAATATTGTAAATACTGTGCTTTAGTGCAACATTTCGCTCAATGCAATTAATTGGAATTTGACGTGCTAATTTTCATTAGTAAAATAATCGGCTTGCCGGTCAAAGTAGAAATTCTGGTGAGAGAAATTGTGTGTAGCTGAAGGAACGTCTCCTCTACCATTCCATGATGCTCATATATAATAAAAGCTCTGCTGGATATGAATGCAGCCAAGTGAAATGCGTTGCGTTTATTGTTATGTATTATTTACGCTTCTCTGTGTATGTCTAAGTGGGCGAAAACTTTATGTTTTTGTGCCTCTGCAGTCTCTTATACAAGACACAAGAACTCATTTGATAATATACATATTATGTTTTATGTAGACTGTGTGCTAGATATTTGCACTATTTTGGGTAGGCGTGCATATAAACTAAATATGTAGTTATAGCGAACGCTAGCCAATAGCGTAATAATAATACGATGCACGAAAGTAGGTAAAGTGCGAATGTGGTGCGTTACGTGTGTAGCTATGTGCATTACTGGAAAATAAGTTTGTTGTTTTGCTTACATTATTTTGTGTGTTGCACTTGAAGGCATTCACGCAAAGTCTGTCGGCTCGCGTTATAATGCAGGTATGCGTGGAATACCAGTGCTGTGATGTTTTTGACGGTGTGTGGATGCACGAACAGTGTGCTTGTTCCTGAGATGGAAGAACAAATATGCTACTGGCTGTATAGTTTTCTTTGCAGTTGCCAGAATGAAGTGAAATAAATTAGAACTTGTGAAACTTTAAGTGCACATTATATTTTTACGTAAGTTTGCTTTTACGGCTTACTTCCTCTCCGACAAACTTACAGTTAGTGCAGTAGAGCACTCTGCATTTGCACTATTTAACTGTTACGGCATTGTAACGTAGTAGCACTTACAAGGTATAAAATCGAGAAAGAACTGCATACTGCTTCAATCAGGACAGGTGAAAGTATGTTCATGTGCAGAAATGCTTGTTTGCTCTATAGCCAGCGAAAGCTGTGTGTTCCCAGTCTTCCTGTAGATTCTTTATTGCCATTTTATTTTATGTGCCTGTATTAAATTGTCTACCATAAGTCTTGGACATAGCGTAGACAGAGACTATATGGGCGGATGGGACCATAGCCTTTGAAATAAATTAAATAGGTATATGAACGTGTTAACTTTTAATATTATATGTATTTAATTAGTACGTTTGGAACAAGATGCATGGTTGAAAGTCCAAAGAAGATTAATGGTATATTTCTTATCCATCATTCTGTACTTGTTACGTAGCTTTATGATCTCACTTTGGGCTTTAGTTGCAAGATGGAATTTGGCGTATGGCCCATATGGCGCACATTTACGCTTTCTCGGTTCCTTCACTTTATTATTCATGTGTACACGATTACTGATATTAAAATCTGGGCGAATTCTTGAGATATTTCCGTAAGCCATTTACGTATACGGTGCTGCTTCTAGGGAATGCACTTTTGCTAATGAGGAGCCAGATATGTATAATGGAATGAATGAAGTGATAGAAAGTCATTCACATCGCTAGCTATGCGAATGCAAGTTAGTTGTTCAGTGGATCTTTATGGAATTCCACCAAGAAATTAAAATCGTGCTTAAACTAAGCCCGAGGTATTTGCAGAAACTGCTTTTTCCTCGCCTACACCACCCAGACAATTTTCGCAGATTTTTGGAATGGAAAAGTTTTGCTCGAGGGAATAACATTAAATTCGTATACTTAATTGTAACGGGTAGGCAGTGCCAGAGTTTCTTTGCCCACGCAAACCAGCGGGTTGTCCTGATGATAATCTTTCTTTACATTCGTATTCAACTATGAATGCTCTTTCAGATTCACAGATAAACAATTCAGGTTCAGAAGGCTTTTAGACATATCAAAAATATGAAGCTTAATAATAAATATACTATTCTATTATAAATGTGGATATCACACATTACACGCAAGTATGCGGATGATTCGTATCACTTGTAATTGAGAAATCTATTTATACAAAACACAACACAAAGCACACGTTCATATATTTATGTCAAAAACATTAAATTACTTTTGCCTTTTTGTGGAAGCACAAATTAATTGAATGTAAAAAGTGAGAATTGTACCAACTGTCCCCGCCCCCGCCCATGGGGACAGTTGGTACATACAGTAAAAATACTGTATTTGCTTAAACAAGCAATTCCTAAAGGAATAATTAGGTCCGTTTCTTCTTGGTTTGTGCTTATTGATTTTTGCCAAATTTTTCGATGCTTTATTCGGACTCGGACGTTTGGATTTTTTCGCTGCAACAGCTAATTCTTCTTCTTCAATTGCATTCCTTTCTGCTGTATCAGTTAAAACTGCTGATTTTCTTTTCT
>JABASC010000351.1:0-44761 GCA_019776185.1 Plutomurus gul
CTGCATGGTACTTGTGGAACAAAGTACCATGTAATTTGACAATTACACGGTACTTTGTTCCACAAGAACTCAAAATGTTTTTAGTTATAAGAAAATAATTAATGTTGATTGTACAAAAATTTATATGACACTAATTACTACATACTAACGCCTTTTGCCCGTTCGTATTTTATTCAAAGAGTGAAAAATTACTACATTTTAGTTACTATGCTTGTTCATTTAGATATTAATGCATTTCCATTTCTTAAGTTTGAATGGACACACTTTGTCTGTAACATTGTGTCTCATTTCGTTTTGGCACATTTGTCCGACCCAAATATGAAATTGGTAGCGTTGGGGCTTGGTTGACGAAGTCGACAGCGAAATGGGAACTTGACTGCGGCTCGTGGGTAATTTTATCGAAAATCGAATTTCACATACATACACATGCATTGTTCAGCATTCCATTTTGTATTTCAGTGTTCCGGATCGAAGGTAGACTTTGCTTGCCTGTCTGACTTTACATAGAACCCAGTAAATATTCCTCGAGTGTAACTCATAGTCGTGGCTGTAAAGCATGTAACCGATAGGAAAAGGTATTTTCTGAGCAGTAGGTAAAGAAAAGTCAATTTAGTCTGTACACATTGTAGTTTTTATACACGGTGGAGCAAGTGCTGAATACTTACAGACTATTTTTCTTCCGTAGAGGTGTTAGACAGTGCTACTATGTTAACTTAAGGTATATAATATATAAGTTAAAAGAGTCTGTCTTCCTGTTTTCATGCGGACTGACTACCAGACAGACTGAGAGACCTGCCATTGTATTCGATTAGAAATGGAGAGACTGAGACCTTGTTGGGTCTCGTGCTTTTACTATACACAGCAATAAATCGCCTGTATTTTATTTTACGTTGCTTACTCGACTAGAAGAGTGGCTACAAATTGTGACCATGTAGTAGTAGTAAGTAATAGTGGGGCTACGATTTTGTCCACCCCAAAAAAAAGCTATGTACACATAAGAAATTGGTTCTGTAAGTACTAGGCACTCGACAGTTGGTAGTCAAGTCCTCCCATGAATCGAACACAAACATCAAGCTACCAACTGTGCTCCCGTGCTTTGTAATCCGACGTATAATAAACATATTGCAGCATCAGCTACGTGTAACTTGAGTTGTTAAGTATAGCTGCCAATTCAATAATATGACATCACAGGAGCGAGCTATTTTGTATACAGGACTATGATTATATGCATGGGAGTTTTTAGGAGTAGTAGTACTGTCAGCAATAGAATGTGCTGTAAGTATGTGGGTGGCAGTGGTATTCAACCCTCTTTATAGCTAAAGACATGTTTTGGACTGATATTTTTACGACGTGGTCGCTCTGACCTGCTGAAGGCTGAATTATTGATCCTACACTAATCCCAACCCAATGTAAATCAGCAGTTTCCCAGCCCACCCCGAATTCCGAATTTTCAAACTTCAAATCACTCTAAGCTTCGTGTTAAAGCTCTGACCTTTTATTTAAATGCAATCTTTACTAGTTGAAAAGCCATTATGTCCAAAGTACAAGTACCAGAGTTTAGTTAATTCTAGTTGAAGGAAGGTGCGCTGTTTTCTGTAAGAGTACAATACTAAGTTTTTACTTGATCAATACCTTCACTATTTAATTAATTTTTTGAAATGTTAAAAAATAGGACAATTTTTAATTTCGATTTAAATTATTACATGATCATTTCTGATTACTCAGAGCCTTTTAGAATTTTCAGACTTACATTCAAGCCAAATAAACATTTTAATTTTTACAACCCGGATATATATATGTATATAGGCCAATTACAATTCATAGCTGTCTCATATTCTTGTAGTGATTGTGTTTGCGTACGGATACTTTTACCACGAAAGGCAATAAAATGCTTTCACTATAGTTAATTGACTCTAGGAGTTATTCAAATAATTGATTCTTTTGAATTTTTTCCATTAGCAAGTAGTAGCTACTTGAATGTTAGGTAGAGAAAGAAAGGAAATCTGAAATCTTTTACGTCTTTTAAAGCCGAGTGCAGGGATACACAAAAAGGTGGCTAGGTGTGGCTATAATAACTTATCAAGAATCAATGAAACCAGAAAGGTTTGCTACACAGCGCCGAATAAGGTGTGGTAAACATAATTTCCACTGCACAAGTTTAATTCCTATATAAATCTAATTTAAGGTTTCAGTCTAAAGGGAACAGCACAAAAGTTATCTTATCTATTATACAGAATTTTGTTTGGAAAAAATTAAAAAGCACCACGATTCGATGCCTAAAACAAAAGGTGGACTATCCTAAACACACGTACATACAAAGAATAGTGGTATTGTTAGAATTTATATTTGTGTGCTTGTATTTGTAAACAGGTAGAAAGACCAGCTTAAAACTGATAAATAATTACTGCGGTAATTACTACTGTGACAATATAAGTAACATGTTGGCGATGTTGATATTCAAGAAACCGGAAATCAGGGTGATTACATAATTATTGTAAGTATTTACACAAATTTATTCATACGAAAGACTATATGGTTGTACTGTAATAGCTCTTACTTAGCCCGCTGAGTGTTTTTCATTGTAGTAGTTTCAAGAATACATCTAGCAATTTCTGCGGTAGTAGCAAGCACTCGAAAATAAGATTGGCAGAGAGTGAGTGGTTTGTCATGTCAGCCTTTACAGTGGTATTATACTAAAAATATCCCTCCATACGAATACAACGTAACGTGCTGCTATACTCACACTCTGATGAAAAAGGACAAAAAATTAAGTCGCAGGCGTATTATATGGAGATCATTATTACGTGACTGTACAGACAAACAAGACCATCATACTTAAATACAGGAACCTTTTGAATGATCGTCTACCTTTCTACCTACTGCACCAAAAAGTCGACGCAGACCGAACAGACAATAACTATAACTATATGTATCCTACTCGGCAAGTGTTTTTGGAAGTTGAAACATATCATAAGTATACCTCACATGGGAAATTCAGTCATTCATTAGTTGTCACTTGAATCTAATCCCAACCTACTTACTATAGTTTCTTTTTGCAAACTCATGAAGTGTTCTGTGCACAGCAAGCCAGCAGTAGTTCGTCTTGCTTGATCCTCTGCTGCTTCTGCAGCCATTTTTCCCCCTAAGTATAAAACATTGGGAAGACTGCCTACTTAACTTCATAATACTTAACATGAAAGCTTGTATGTGTTCACTCAAAATCCTTGTGCGTGAGAGAGAGACGAAATCGATACTTAATCAAAGAAGCAGCGGAGGAATGCACGTAGCTCTCCTTAAAAGTTACTACACGTGTACGTGAGTGTGTGTGTGTGGGAAGTAGATTCAAAATTCGTTGCTGGAAAATATTTCCTAAATTCAAAAGTGATTTTTAATGGGCTTGAAAGATGAGCAGTCTGCTGAGAATGCTCCATTTCGCCCTCCTCTTTTCTTTCCTTCCGCACACCATACACAGACACACACGCTAAACGAATAAGTGAATAAGTCTGTATAATTAATTCAATTATAAGCAAATTATGAACACACTAAATTAATTACAGTCATTTACGTACAAACATTAATTAAACCTCACGTCCGCTAACGTAGAAATTCCTTAAAACAGATTGCTGATCTGATTCATTTAGCAAGCACGCCTCTGAAGAAGAATCCGTCTGTCTGAAGTTGGTGTAAAGTAAAGACCTACTTGACGCTCTGCACATATAGCCATAAGTTACAGATGTTTAACACACATACTACACACGCTGTACGTGTACAGACCTACTATAGTACTACTACTACAGATAGTTGACTAGACAGACACTCTTTGAGAAGACAATTTTCCCAAGTAAATTGTTTTTCTAATGCCCGGAGATATAGGTTCTTTGAACTCCGATAGGCTCGTCGTGAAGCGAACCAAAACCAAAGACGAGTCAACTGAAAGAAATCAAGGCAAAACCAAACCAAAATGAAAGGAAAAGAAACTCTCCTTCGAAATACATAAAACGTTTCAGTTTTACAAGACTAACGTATAACAGTGTAGTACAACCGGAGTATTATCTTGTAGGATGAATCTTGCTAATAATATTAGGACAGCGTGAACGGCGACGTATTAAAACCGAGCAAAGTGTTAGGATGTGGTGCTGGGTTCATATTACGCAAGATGCATATGAGATGGGCCAAGGAGGTACCTGGAAAGATGTAATGCGATAATGTGATAAGTTTTTTGTCGACTACTACCTACTACTCGCTATCTCTTACCTAGTACATATACCTAGCCTATCCACAGTCAAAAGCAAAAGGTAAACCAACTGAGTATTTTTTAATACAAAAATCAGTTGTCTGTTCTGTAGTGGTAGTGTGGTGGTAGTTCCGATAATCAAGCAACCAAAAGCCCAGCCAAGCCAGAGAGGCATGACTACTAAATTCCTACGTAGCAAGTTTCTATGAAACTCTTACCTCCCTCTCATTGAACGTTACAGTCTCCAGGTCCACTCTTACACACATACACACACAATGTATCTTTGTCAGTATTACATCATCATTACCAGAATACCTCACTTGGTATGCACATTATGCACATTATAGCAGCAGGTCTGGTAATAATATATATAAGAAAGAGACCCCACCATCCATTCTCTACCGCAAACGTATCTATGAACATTCTCTCCTCCACACACACTTAGGACTCAGAGAGGGTATTACTTTTCCAATAAAAAATGGCATTATGTTTTACATGTGTGTGCAATGCATCCAAATGTCAATGCTAATGGCAGCCGAGCCAGCAGTCGAACTGAATGGAGAGATGAAAGTTTCGCATCTCCGCAGCGGTAACCACCAGTGCATCTTTCTCTCTGTGGTGCTACTTACTACTATATATACGATTTATTAGCAACTAGCTATACATTGGCGAGAAAACCATCAATTCGCCATAACGTGTAATAAGTAAGTACGTAGTAGTAAGTACGTTTTTACTACAACGTGCCATTGACTGCGGACGTGGTAATAGTGCATCTACCACTTCCACTGCTGCTTCTGCTGCTGCTGCTGCTACAACAAAGGACGTTGTGGTTGCAGCCTCTCCAGTCTCTCTCGTTGCTTGCTTACTTAGTACATATTGCAACGAGTTCATTTCGTTTTGGCATCTCATGGGATATGAATGAATGGAGAAGAGAGATGGTAATTTAGCATACTGTAAGTGCTCAGCAGAGATACTGTCTCTCTGTGTGTGTGTACATGTACAGTCTAATAAGTAGAATTGCTGCTGCTGCACAGAAATAATAAAATACGTGAATATTTACGAGAGAGCAAACTGAACTCACCTGCAATGCGTTTCCGGCTTAAATTCACACGTTCAATGCTCGGAGGAAAGCGAGGTTGTCGTTTATAAAATCACCTTGCTTGCTTGCTGCACACAGTTCAAATGCGAATGTAAACAGTCGGTATGAGAGTTCACTTCTCTCTCTCTCTTTTGAAGAGTTGTTTGCGCTGAATGTCTTGGAAATCTTAAATAGTGGCACAAGGAGTCACAACTAGGTTCATGATGATAATATCATGAGGCAGTAGATTGAATTGCACTGACTGACAGAAGAAATTTAATTTTCTTCTTGGCACTAGAAGTAGTAGCTTTTTCTTTATGGAAGCTGGATCGCTGGCTGCGGAAGTGAAGCCGTGTCTTCAATCGTAAACGTATCAACTGGTACACTGAAAGTGCACAGAAACTAGTTGGATTATTATTATTCTAATGCCTGTATACTAAATGAGTTAAATTGGAATGGGATACTAAAGGAAATGATATGATTCACCAGCAGCACACCATCATACAACTACAACTAACTCACTCACTACTATACTGCCGAGACTACCAACCTTTTACATAAGTTCAATTTATTATTGAACTTGAAACTTCATTGGGTAAGTACATTCACTCCTTTTGCTGTTGTTCGTTTCACTAGAGTCTCTCCTTGAAAGAAATCCGTAATTTGTTCGTGTGTTGTTAGGCTCAAAGGGCACACGAATCACTGTGTAGAATTTCTAGTCAGACAAATGATAATAATATGGTGAAAACTATTTCACTTTCGACGTATGTATATTTGCTACGGTAAATAAAATTATATAGGCAAGAAGATGTTTTAAAAAGTGGACTTTTGCAAACGAGAACTGGTCACACCAAAAATTAATCCATTTCTCAACTGTAATCTTGCACAGTTTGAATCGTCCCTTCTCTTTAAACTACTTTGTCTTTTCGATTTTGAGTTGCATTCAACGAAACTGGTGCTCCTTTGTATTTGAAGTCTCATTTCTTCATATCCCATTCACAGGAAAGTCTGTAGCACAAAGCCGCTTATACAGGACAAAGACTTTCAGCAGATGTTATTCGTACAAGACCTACCCCACTGCTTAGAAATCTTGTGTACATTGATGGCATTGACATCAAATGGACAAGATATGTAGAAATTTTGCAAAAAGTCAAAAACAATTAATATATTATTTAGTAAACACAGACGTCAGTCACTAATTTATAAACAATAATTCTTAGGTTTCAAGTTGCTTTTTTTCACTGATGAACAAATAATGGAGAAAGGCACTAAAGCACGTCACTGTTTCACTGCCTAAGCAAAACGGTTCTATGCTTTGTTTACTCCACACAAAGTGCGTGCTAATAAAGATGATTCTAATACGCAGAATGTAGATATTATTATTGCATTGTGTAGTTTATGAGAAGCCGAGCTAAATACCTGCTACTACAATATAGACTGCGTGGTTTAAATATGCTTCACTTGAGTGACTGAGTTCGACTGAAAAAGTTTGTGTGCTGGCGGAGTGTGTGCGACGAGTGGTGGAGGAGAGTGCTGAGCACTCGGCGAGTCTACTCAACGCTAATACTTACGTATGGTACTCTTTCTGGCTGTGTACTCCAACTCTCGATTCAAAACCAAATGCACTAGCAATGGCATGACCAGTGTATATATGGAAGAATGGTGCTGGTACGTACGTTCATACGTAACGTATGTACTTGTAAATTGCCACGGAACTACTATCTACTACTGCAGCAGCAACAGCAACATAGAGAATGGAATCCTACGACTTGTGTAACATTTAATACTTGGAATACAATAATAGGGTGCAGCCAACCTGACAATTCAAACCCTTTTGCTAGTAAACAATCTCCGTCTCTCTGCATAATGCAATTTTGTATAGAGTGAAACAAATGTTGGATTGGGTCTTGCTTCTTCTGCTTAAATTTACTGTTTCTAATGCACGTAGGGAGTGGGTACGTATGCTCACACAATTCCGAATGAAATCTTTGCTGATATACGGTATTTTCCTCAGCAGTCAGTCCAGTCAGCATAAATAAGTTACCTTTTGTCTATTCCGTCTCGACGATCAATTCTTCTTTCAGACTCTCCAAAGGCACCACTCACCTGCCTGCATTGTCTTCAATTTGTACAAAAACAACCTACCAGCACGGCTGCTGCCTTCAAGTACTTGCCATACCATGCTGTTGTGTGTAGCATCGTTAGATTCTCAGTTTCACTTGAATTTTCCCGGTTCGTTAGTTTATTTGTTTGGAGGATTCATTGAACAATAATGTGGGAGAATAGTATTGCAGAAGAGTGGGACAGTGTTATTGATTGTGAATGAATTATTAATCGGGAGTCATGAATACATTTAAGTGTGCAGAAAATGGAGACATTTAAATGTTATTTATAGACAAAAACCAGTTTATTTCTTTGTTTCCTGTATTTCTTTGTTTCATCATGGCTAAGGTTTATTGTATAAAAATTACTGTAAAAAAGTACGAATCAGAAGTGGGAGTCAATAATTTTTAAAAAATGTGAGAGTTCAAGTGAGAGGAACAAGCAGCAGATAAAGGACACCTGGCTTTTCTCCGTGCATCAATTCCTACGCTGCTTCTTAGGTAATTCTCACAGAAATGTTCTTTTTATTACCTATTCTATATGTAGTATAAAGACAGATGCTCCGCTGAATCCTTATTTTCAATGTCTTTGTTTCTTTAGGCGTGCTTGGCCACTTACCTTGTCCACAAAGCAGAATTCTTCTCCATTAACTGAAATAACAAGTTTCTGATGTTTCCCTGGAAGTAATACAATTATTTTGAGGATGTGAAAGGGCAGAGAGCACGTGCGGAGCTTGGGCTTGAATTAAGCTGGAGTGTGGCTGGCAT
Organism: Plutomurus gul; assembly: GCA_019776185.1. Taxonomy (NCBI): domain Eukaryota; kingdom Metazoa; phylum Arthropoda; class Collembola; order Entomobryomorpha; family Tomoceridae; genus Plutomurus; species Plutomurus gul. Next base: position 8,183 of record JABASC010000351.1, read on the forward strand.
CGTTTCGTAGACCTTCTGGCATCTTCTGCTTGCCTGCCTCTGTTGTGTTGTACGTGTGCTGCAAAGACGGATGTCTGTTTGTGCTGGTGTTGATGAGCAACTCTGATAAGAAATTAGATAACAGAGCTCGACTCGTCTGCTGCACTCTCTGCACTGCAACAAATAGGATTTTCTTGTACGGTCAAGCCAGGTAGGTACTAACCCCCGGTACTATAGCTATGTGTGTTTATAGCCAACGGAGCAAGCTGGAAAGAAATGTGTGCATGCAACTAGAATGCCGCTTTTAAGAGGATATCCATATGAGTTGACATGACACGCTTCGACTCTGCTTTGTGTAACTAGTTAACATATGCGTAACTCACACCTTTACAAAAAGCCACAAATTGTTCGGCCCTGCAGTTCAGGTACAGCATCTAGTAAATTTAAAATCCTGTACAGGTAACTAGTATATTGGAATACAAAAATATAATAAGCTGGATTATAGAATTTTGTGTTTACTGCCTATACTCCAGTCCCACTGCTAACAAGTATCTATAGTAGGCATTCAAGCTTACAGTTAGATGAAATCTGACAGCACCATACCACACAATTAGGGTAGTCCTTTAAAAATCTTGAGCCGTATGTGTGAAAAGAAAAATTCTTACAATGAAATTAGAATACATAGTATTTATTATAGTAGTAGACCATCTAAAAGGAATGGGCACACAAAAAGACATAATAAGATTTAAAACTCACTTATCCTTAATCTTCAAGCTATTTCAGTACACATATAAGCAAAAAGTAGTTAGACGTTTGGAGATACATATGGGTACTTATCTATTTTTCCAGTAGTTTGGCTTCGTGCACATAAAAATAAAGTACTAATACTACTAGGATTAAATGCTGCTCCAGTCAGTCTAGTCTCCCTCAAACTACATATATGTACATGTATGGATTAGTAGATGGACTCCAATAAACCAGCCGCAAATGCAGCTAGCAGCAGTTATAATTATAGTACATTGTGTATTGATTCTGTAATCCCCACCAGAACCTCAGCATTCCCGAAAAACTTTGTGTTGTTGCAAAATATCATAATTGCAAGCCTTTGTCAGCTCGAAATTGCTCTGTAAATCAGCTCGTGTGTGTGGGAGCACATTTAAGTGCCAGTAAACCAACATTTGAGAGTGAGAATGTACACAATTTAATGAAAGTACTTAACGGACTGTATGCAGCATGATAGGATGTAGTGTGTACTACGATAAAGCATTTAGTGCAGAGTGTTGCAAATGATCTGAGACCGGAGATTCTGCTGCATCCATTCATAAATGAAGTGTGTGTATGTATGTTCTGGCAAAGGATTCGAATTATATATGCTATTTCTATTAACGTTCTTCAGTATAGCAATCGAGGTCAAAAGGAATGCTTCCCAATTGATTTAACGAGATCAATATTTCAATAAAAAGGCTTTTAGCCTTTTAGCAGTATGAGGAATTTATCAGGAAAAATAAAATCTCCGCGTTATGGACAATTGTTTTTAAGACTCTTTCCCTTCTCTCTCTCTCTCTCTCTCTTGTGGAAGCCGTGGCTCTACTCTACACAAAAAGATTTACATAATGTGACTCTGTGCTGTGAACCACATCAAAGAAAATGCTTTCATCATTTGTGGTGATGAGGCATTTCCGGAATGCTAAATGGTCTCCACGTGTATGTATGCCATTACTTTATGAATATTACCTCCTGTGACCGAAACAATGTTCTCAAAAGAAGACTACACTACTGTGCCAGGGTATATGTATGAACGAAAGTTGTAATCTGTTCGTTAGTAGCATAGCTTTTACTTGTGCTCAAAATAATAAGAAAGTTTCCGTACTAGAAGAATGCAGCAGGAACTCATCATCAGACACAAGTTACCTACTACAGATAGTAGTCGTTAATAATATGAATGAAATAGTGCAGTTATATGTAGTATGTGTACGTGTGTGTGTGTGTCGTGATATCATGGTGTAAATAAAGCACGGATATCTTTGAATCACGCACAAGGGGATAGAAGAATGTAATGTGCCAGAAGTGGTAGCAGGTGAGTTACTATGAATTCAATCGGAACACTATTTTTAGGCGAACACTAAACTTGGGTGACCTACACCTTGCGCTATGCTTCGATGCTAATATAATTTTTTTAGTGTGCACGAGTAAAGTGTAGTACAGTAGATGAATGATTGCATCGGTTGGGGGAAATTTTTGCCATAAATTGAAGTTGACGTGGTAGGCAAGTCGAGAAAGTGTGTGTGGTGCGTAGCGGGCAGTTGAAAGGGAGGGACATCATCACCAGTACCAGAATATTCTCAGCGGAAACCCGGCTTCATAGTCAAAGTGTATTACTAATAATATCGACTCAAAGCTATAGACGCACAAAATATTATTACCTTTTACTTAGGACTCGCAACTCATGCAAGCAGAGCAAGACGACAGACTGCAAAAGATAAACCACGGGACAGACACACTTTATCGATTTGCCCTAATAAAAAGCATTACTCACTATCTTGCTGTTACCGGGCTGCCAGCAGGTTCCTAAAGAGACAGACAGGCTCATTTCCTTCCCATTTATTAGCTTTATTAAATTCCTGGACTGGAAGAGCGGTGAGCTCAACTCATCGGTCATTGCTACCAAATAATGAATGGCACTGTCATATGTATATATATAACACTACACACTGCCTTGTTTTATGGATATTATTATTCTTCTCCCGCATATTTTGCATAGAAGAATACATCAAGCCTATTGTTTTGGGTTTACCCTTAATGATTCAAGTATGATATCAGGATTCGATTTGAGTTTTTCTAATAAATCAACTCTTTCAAATACGTACAAATGACCGTTAATGTAAAGATTTATTGATAAGCAATCAAACTATCCTTCTTCAAAGCAGAAAGAATTAATCGGAATTTTATAATAGTATCAATATTAGTGGATAGAATAATTGTAATCGATTTTACTTAAAGAAATTGTTTGTACAGAAGAAGGACAAAATTTCTTTAGGTATAAAAGTTGCGTTGCCTTACAATTCGTATATTGCGTGAATACGAACATAAAACTGGACATTTTATTGTCTTAATCGTGTAATGATTTATAAATTAGTATCGCAAAAAATACAAAATTCCGCACACATTATTGTAATTCAGTCGTACATGTGTGCATATAAATCTTGGTACTGTTGAATATAAGCTTCTTCTTCTCCCGGTGTCATTCTAGCGATTATCACATCGGTGATCTCATTTATAGGGATTTTATCTGCGCCCACTGTGACCAATGGGGCCTGGTCCTCATCGTCACTGTCCATCACACCCACTAAAAGGATCGAAAGACATTCGAATTCAATAACATATAATATCTTTTAATGTATACATATATTGTGGTTATGTGGCAATCATTCAGTAGCGCTGCTCTATTAACTCACCATCATCATCGACTTCCATTCTATTTGTCGAGTGTTCTAACCCATTATGACCGAAAATACCTCCAATGTTTACGGTGTCAGGGTCTTCATCTGAATCGGATTCATTCCCTGGTATAAGTGGTTTGTGAAGAGTACCGCCTTTCTTTTCGTATGTGAGAAGTACTGACATAATGTCTTCACGAGGTCCCCTATCATTTGTTGTCGTTTCTGCTGCGTTTTGTCGTGAAGCGGTAGAAATTGTCTGGATAAACAATATAAAAGTCAGATTAATATTTTTGAATGCAACGTACGCATGTATGAAACTAATTACTGTAGATAGTATTGAGATCAGTGTTGTTAATAGTTAGGCCTCCTCTTGATAAGAGGAGAAGTAAATATTAACAACACTGATTGAGATGACCAATTCTAAACGTTTAAGAGATATTCTCTCTACAAGTCACACAATCATCATTTCTGTGCAAACGCGAGCGAATTTCTTTTTAAAAAGGACAAAATACGTTATAAAATCAAATCAGACTGAGTCAGAAAGGGAGACAAAGGAAACGTAACACTGCCTTAACATTGTTATAAAGCACCTTGCCCAAATGCCTAGAATGAAATGCATTAGAAATTATAATGAAAAACCAAATGTTACAAAAGGTCCCATAAGTAATTTATACTGCAGCACTTTATAAACATACTGAACTTTAAATAACAAATAAAAAAGCTTTTTACCGAATTCGAATTATCCCCTATCGTGGATTCCACCATCCAGACAGGACGTTCTTTTCTTTCTTCACGAGGTTTATTATTAGCTTCGTCCCCAATTTGGATATCAATTCGTGTTTGGTCATTGAATCCTTGAGACCTTGTAGCTTCCCCAGACCAAATTCCTCCTCTATCGTTGCGCCCGTTTGCATTAGGATCGCTGAAAAGAACATAGCGTTGTAATTAAACACACAGTATTAGGAAAAGAGCCGATTGAATTTAAAAATCTAAGCAAATTGAAAATAATGTAATCTTCTAAACTACACTAAATTATACCCCATGTCGTTCAAACTTCTTGGTGGTTCGGGTTCAAGTAACTCTGGGGCCAGTTTAATATCCTCAGCCTTACGCAAAAGATCAAATAAATTTTGCATTTGCTCATTAAACCTACAAACAGTTTTAAAAATGTGATGAAAAAAGTCTCAGGTACCAGCAAGTAAAAAATGTCAATATATAAATTAATAAAAAATGGTAGGGTATCACTACGCACCTTGCTAGCATTAATCTCTTATCTGTAGGTTGGGCGGACATGTCCTCTTCAACGGGCTCCTTGCAAAATGTACAGCAAAATTGTCCAGTATCCATATCAAATAAATCACCCGAGTCTAAATCTGTAAATGTTTTACCGCAATTTGAACATTTGAAAGATGCTCTGTTAGTAGCATCTCTTTCTTGTGTTTCCATTCTTTTCCTCATATGATCCAGTTTGTATTTTATTACGTTGACAAGACTTTTGTAATTAATGAAATAATAGTTCACTTTCTGAGCTTTTCCATCGAATCCAGTTTCCATTCTCAGCCGTAATTGAACAAATTTTTCATTTTTTAAAGTGTTCATTCGAGATCGAAGCATTTTAAGATCGAATTTTAAAAGTTCTTCTAAATCCTTTTCTTTCATACCTGTTAACATGTCAATATTTGAAAAATTTCGATTACAGATAAATTATACAAGGGAAGTATGAGTTTACGTATTAATTTCAGTTTTAAGAACTGGTTATATAATGGAACTTATTTATACCATTGGGTTTAATTTGATAAAGACATACGTACATGTATTTCGGACCAACATATCAATAATTAATGCATCTTCAATTTGATAAAATCCTCTTGCCACAGATCGAGCCAAGTGTTTCAGATATGTGGGAATTTCGGTAACTAAATTTTCCATGATGCTTTCTTATTCCGAAAATAATGTTAAAACAAAAACTTTCGTAATTAACTTAATTAAAAATGAAATAAATTAATGACAGCAATTCCAGAGTGTACTGAAATATTGTTCTAGGATTGTAGCATGCTTGAAATTCGCGCCTAGTTACAACTTTCGCCGACTAAACTTTCGCCAGTTTTAAAACGTAAGAATACAGACGTTGACATTGCCTTTTACAATTGACTTGTTGTATTTCACAAAAACACATTATTATGAAGAGAAACTATACAAATTCTTGCTGAGTCTCTCCAACACTTAATTGTGATGGCGAATTTTGATAAAGTTAAGATTGTTGTCGTCGGAGATTCCGGTATTTAAAATTAATTATTTATTTTAACTACCTCTATTCATTTATAAAACATTAAATTAAATGCATACAAACATAAATACATCATAAAACATTGTTGTCTCTCTGTGACACATTGGGTGGGGTTAGGTGTATTGTGACAAGACAAGAATGGCAAAATCATTAAATTCAAATAATTTAATTAATAGGAGTTGGGAAAACCTCGGCTGTGAGCCTTATTTGTCGAAACCAAGCCATATCAAGTCCATCCTGGACGGTTGGTGTCTCTTTGGAGGTCAAGATTCATGAGTACAAGGCTGGAACTCCTCATCAGAAATCTTACTACGTGGAGGTAAATAATTACACTGTTTATTATTTTACGTGTTAAACAACAAGTTCATTTTAATACAGAATAAATTCAAGGTAAATACTAATTAATTCATTAATTTAAAATAAGTATAAGGTTTGGGTAAAGTACATAGCTGCGATTTTGCGATAAGTGAATAAATTGTAACTTAGGATTTAGGACTCGTGTTTCTGTTTCGGAGCAGGACCTGCGTCTTCATTATTCGATTTTGGGTAATCGATGTCCAGTTTGTAGAACCGTTTATACTCTTTAAAAACATTGATGTGTATATTGTACAAGTCAGATTGTGGGCAAACGCACGCATCGACTTCTTCCCAGACTACTATAGGGGGAGCGTTTTTATTTTCTTTACGAACTTTCTGCTGCTCTGCACGTGAAACATATTTTCGTTTGTTCCCGTCCTCCCTTCTTAGATTTAGTAAACCGGGAGATCGACCCCAATGTCGTCCCTGCATTTAAATAAAAATACATTTTATAACAATTACTTTGATTATGTATGTAAAACTTGTAACGAAAAGGAAAGACTTACTATTTGCTTTTGTCCAGAGTACAAACAAACTGGCCACCCATTACCCTACATCTAATGAAGACGATGCTGCTGTACCAAAAAACACTACCTAAACCTTCATTTGTTTAAAATCATTTGGTTTATTAGTAGGTACCTGGAATTTGCGTCTAAACCATAAAAATTTTCATATTTAAAATTAATATCACATATTTTTGAGGTTTGGTGTTCAACAAAGCTAATAATGGAAGCCTCGTTACTACTAGGGTGAGCAAAAATCATAAAATTGCAAAAATACTTATAATTATTTATTCATTTTAATCTATAATTATAATAATAATAATGATGACATTTGTGATGCCAAACAACGAACTCTGTGACCTTTAAACAATGACCTTTGACTTGCAGTGTAAGTTAAATTTTATTTGAAGACGATTAAAAATGCATGAAATTTTCTACTCATTTTAAATTATGTTATAATTGATTTTTATTGATTTTTATTTTTTATTGAAGTTGGGACGTAGGTGGATCTTCAAGTCACCGTAATTCCCGTTCGGTGTTTTACAATGGAGTTAATGGAATTATTCTTGTTCATGATTTGACCAATCGCAAATCTGAAGCCAATTTGCAGAAATGGATCATGGAGATTTTAAATCGTGATAGAGATGGTACAGGCAGTAATAGTAAACTGGATGAAGATTTTGACCCAGAACAATTTGTGGGATCCAGTCAGATTCCTATAATTGTAATTGGAACTAAAATGGATGGTATAGAGGGTCAAAGATCTACGACTGCACGTGGAAGTATTATAGCTGAAGAATGTGGTGCCGATGAAATTCGATTGGTAAGACATTATACGATAGTTAGTTATTCATCTTTTTAAAGTTGGTTGCTTCATGAATATGTTTTGTTCACAGAATTGCCTTGACCCGAAAACGCTTGCTCCAGGTTCTACCGCTTCTGTGAACATATCCAAGTTTTTTGATAAGGTGATAGAACGACGATTTTACAGAGAATCTGCCACTCAAGCCTTCTACGATAGAAGAAAGATTTATTCTCCGCATAACGCTATTAAGATGTTCAATGATGATTATTACTAAATTACAATTCTATTTAATCAATTAGTTTTCGAAAATACACAACCCTGTTGTACTATACTCCCGCATTTATATAGATGCTACATACAATAAAATTCCATTTATATTTTTTTCTAAATTCTCCAGATTTTGTAACTTTAATGGTCATGCAATAATTTAATGTTCAACCATTGCGTTGCAAAAAAAAAGTTTCTTTTACGTTTTCGTGTCGATACAAGAAATCTCTAGGTTTGCAGATTATTACAAGTGCGTGTTCTATCGCTATGTGCTCCATAGATATCTATTCTATGTACTTTTAAATAGTTAGGTGTTGCCTTAGTTGCCTACTGTAAGGTTTGTCTATTTGTAAAACAGATTTGACACACAGCTACATTATTGGAAATACTGTACACAATGAAAATACTATTTTAGGTAAAATTCGTGACGCGTCTACATTTCTTGTAGAACACAATTTTATAGAATTATGGCAGAGAGACACTCTGACAAACACAGCAGCCAGGGGCAGGATCATCATCAGCACCATCCTGCACAACATCACCGACACCCCCAAGAGTTTAATAGCAAAAGTGTATTGCCTGGCCGCAAAAGTGCAGCCGAGACATTGCACCACCACAATTTTCTTGAATCGAACGAAAGCGTGGAAGAGGAACATCATCACCAACAAAAGAAGAAGCCAAGATCAAGGCGATACTACGAGCACGTTAAGGAGCTGAGGGAACAAGCAAGGCGGGTGCGCTTGCTGGAAACTAAACCATTGCGTAAAATTGGCGGCACAGAGACCGATTGTCTACCTTCAGAGGATGCAGATAAAAGAAACAAGCTATTGGGTGCTGCGGACGAAAATGACGAGGTTGGTGATGATACCTTAACCGAACCTGCTACGAAACACAAACACAGAAGAACTTCTATAATCAAAGTTCTCCCTGCAGGATTCTTCGTCCGAAAAGATGGAGTGAAAATATTTCCTCACCATTTGGCCCTTCAAAAGCCCAAACCACCCAAACCGCTAACTAAACAGGAGATAGACTTAAGAAGGCGATACAGTAATGTACTATTCACTACACCTGCCGCTGTCGATGAGGAGGCAAGAGACGACAGGAGATCACGAAGAATTATTCAAAAAATCATTCGCTACTTGAAACGAAGTTGGTACGTAAGATTGAATCGTAAGAATTCAATGATTGTAATCAGCCATCGCTTGAACCAACGATTGTATCATGCCCGACCTGTGGACTCCTGGGTCAACAGAAGGAGGAGGGAGAAGCTGGCAGAAAGAACGGGATTTTTTAGCAGCCCTAGAGAACCTTTTGCTCACCTCGGTAGGCTTTACTTTAATAAAGCGTAAAATGTTTCCTGATTCGTAGAATTCTGTTTTGATTGTATAACACGTAATCTCCCAAATTATAATAATTTTATCCAATTAACATTTTAGGAGATTTAGAAACAGATACTGCCATGATCGTGCTTAACAATTTACCTCCGGACCTTCGAATAACCGTAAATATGGGTTTAATTTAATATTTTTATTATTTATTGGGCTTAGAAATAATTTTAAGCATTTGTATCGACATTTACCTCAATTGTATGTTTTGCTGAACAAGGCAACAAAATGGCTGAGGGATCTAGAATACAAATGGCTGCTGAAACTGGTAATAAGCATTCTACACACGTGCATCAGTAAGCACCATGCATTTTGGTAAATTTGATTGTATAGATGTGTACAATTCCGTGCTTAGAAAAGAGACACTCCTCTACCCAGAATTCCTAGGGCTAGGGTCAAAAAACCTTCTTACAATAAAGGAAGAATAAAACTGGACGCGGGAGGACAGCGCATGATTGAAGAATTCGTCAGAGTTGCAGAAATATTTCAAAGAAGTAAAATAAAATGCAGACCCTTTATATAAAAACTATTTTAAACGAGTGTGGATCCTGTATCAATATTTTTTGTGCATTCAAAGATATTAAGGGTTCACAGACATTTGCTAAAATACTTGAAGTGTGGAAAAAACACAAGGATGAATTGGCCGCCAACAGGGATTCCCCCTTTGGGGTTATACGCAGACAAAATCTGTCGAATACGAATGATGATGGGGAGATCCCTGGAGAAAATTACCGTTCAGGTGGGCATGGAACAAAAAAGGACTCTTTCTCCGTGGACGATAGGTAACAAAGAAAACTTTTAAAACATATTTTGGTCTGACGGAACGGTTTTAATGTATTTTTTGTGATTTTTTCTGGCGTAGGACATTCCAAAGGGAAATGCACTGCTTCGAACGAATGTTGAGTGCCATGTACTGCATTATTAAATCCTTATTGAACATGAGTGATGATCAAGTCACTTCAAAGGTACAATATTAAAAAACATTCTGCATATTCTAAAAATGGGTTCTCTTTGTAAAATATTACTCTAATGGGAAAGTTTTCATTACTTTGACACATTTGTGTGTGCTCAATACTTTAAATGCGTTATTAAGCTTCTTATTTGTGTCACTAGTATGGTGGTGAAAGATGGTGGAAAGGTAAGAATCTTATTAGCAATGCGCAAGTGAAAGTTTAGAGAAAGTTAGTATAACCTGTAAATTTACGTTAAAATAGTTATTACGGTCGACTCAAAATTCATGCTCTAAATGACGATTCATGAAGTAGGCTTTGAAAAAAATAGAGATTAGATTCGCATCTTATCCAAATGGACCTTTTTTTGTGTGTATTATTGTATAATAACAGAAATGTACATAGTATTACTATCATGATTGCAAATTGACGATTTAAACTATATTTATCAATATTTCACACTTTATTGTACAGCTTCCATTGCCCTACCGAACTGTCCTTGCCTTACGAGCTCACAGTCCAGAGAATAGTAAGCTAGTCGTGAAGAAAGCACCCCCTGTGATTTTACCTAAAACCACACATCCATGGAACCTTTCTCCTGAAAGTAGTAAAGCGGTCAGTATCACTGACATTCCCAGATTAGTTCGCACGGCCCTTGCAAGGTAATCAGATTTTAGTACTAAACATTTGAACACTGACACTGGTAAACCGCAGATTCAATACAATGAAGTTTGAACTTGTATAAATAACAATAACATTGACATGTTGTATAACATGATAATAAATACATATTTAATACAAGTAAAAATTTGATTGTGTAAATAATTTTGCAGTAGGGAAGATATGTTCAGTGAACTTGATGTAGTGATTGATGAAGCTAATATTGAGCCCGACCGCCGCCACTACATCACCGATGATATCCCTTACATGCATAAAAAGAAAATATTAAAAGAAGGGGCCATCGGCATCAAATCAGAATTTTTCGATCCCGAAAAATTGAAACCTTTGGATATCATTAATTTGAGTCCTCCTCAGTGCGTTACTGACTTTTCTTCATGTAACACTTTATGGAAATTCGGAACGGCATTTTATATTTTGTTTGCTTGTATTTAGATCCAGTCGTAGAGCACTCGACGCCATTAAAATGGTGCATTCACTCAAAGATATGAGAAATGATTCGGCGGAGGAGAAACTTGGACTTATCTTTGAGACACCTAAGCACGAAATGCTGAGACAAGCTCGAAATGAAGCAACGTACTAACAAATTTTGAATTGGAAAGATTTGTTCGATTATAAATAGAAATTGCAATGAAATATAAGCTATTTAAATACCACGAAACTGTTACGTTTTAGATACCTGAAGTTGTTTCACCCAGGTAAGAAATCGCGAAAACCTATCTGGCACCATGTGAAAGTCGGACACTTTCAGGATTCAAAATCAAAGCATAAGGACAAGTACACTACTTTTTTAAATACTTTTTTCAGAACATTCACATTTTGCAGTTACAATTTCTGGATTTCATTCATACCAAGGATATTGGTAGACGTTAAAATTTCACTGATAAATTTTATAGAGATTTGAATGCAGCACCGGAATCGAACGTTGCTGAATCTCTTTTAGACACAACGGCTATAGTTGAGAAAGCTTTAATAAAACGACACAACATGCAATCACAGCGATTCCCCGATGAAGATGATATTACAACTCCTGAACTTCCTGGGGCAATTTCCAAAGAGAAAATCACGTCGGAAGAGCAGTCTCGTTTGAATCTTTTAAAGAAAGTACCAAATGCCGCCTCACAGGAACCTCCATCAACTCCTATTCGAAGACTTTACAAAATGGCCAATATTTGTACAACGGATAAGGATTTCTATCAAACGCTCATGGAAATGAAACGTCCCTTTAGAAATGTAGAAAAGAAATTGAAACTGTTTTACGAGAACGAGATTGAAAAGTTTGAGTGGGCAACCATGAAGCGATATCGAGTGAAGCTCAATGGTAAAGACATTTTTCTAATTTTCAGTAAACTCTTTTGGAAATTCTTTTGTTTATTTTTCTAAAAGTGGTTTGCCCTCGATTTCTATTTTCCTAGCTATGACTCCGGGTCCAATCTGGCAGAAAACGATAGCCAGAATGAGAAATGCCATGCTTAATGCTAGTGACAATTTAGAGCAATCTGCCACTGACTTTAAAAGAACAGCTCCGTGGTACAGGAAGCTGTCAGAGGAAGCGGAACAATTGGGAGCATTCCTACACCATGGCTGCCAAACTAACATCCACAAATTGAAAAGGTATTGCGATGTCGATATGAAAAGTCGTCCTCACATGTTGTCGAGATTCTGCTTGCTAGTTGTGTCGCTGCCCGTGACAGAATTAGGGGAACCGCATTGGCAGAAGGCAATTTTGGTATGAAATGTTTCATTTCTCTTTATGATAATAATTATTAAACTCAATTTTTTCAATTGTTGTCTGAATATATTTAATTTCTACAGTTTGTATTGGAACAATTACTGGCAGCACCTTCCGAACTCTTTTTACAATGGCTTCAATATCGAAATCTTCCTTATGTTATATGAACGGGAAAACTACAAGAAAAAGATAATCCTCGAATGTATAAACATATCACAGAATTAAAGGCTTATTTGCATTATCATTCCATGCACTAAATTCCATTTCTAAATACATTCTAATTCTTATTAATATACAAATTAATTACTATTCTATCACACAATTTTTTCAATATTATGATTATGATTGTTATTAAATGGTATTCATTACAATATCACCAGTAACTACAATACTGAAGGAATTCATTGATACTTGACTTGCTTAAAATAAAATGTCATCAGGCAATTGATTAAAAATTCTACTTATGGATTGGCGATGTTTCATTCTCGAAAATAATTGATGTGTTCATCACCTTGCTGGTGGTAAGACTTGGCTTGTAAATGCAAATGTGACTGTCTGTTATCATTTGCTTAATTTGCCAAGGAATGGTGTCCCACTGTTTTTCGACGTTTTCAGGTGCTTCAGCAAGATCATAAAGCCATTTTCCACAGTCTCTGACTTCCTCAACCTACAAAATAAAAAAAATGACACGTTCATGAAACATTTGAAATTAATGAAAACATTTTTGCTTAAATGGTAAATAATGTGACATACTTCCGGTCCACCTCCAGCCATTGAATCAAAATACACCCAAGGAGACATCAATTCTTCCCCACACTTTACGAATGCCGTGTAATGACAACCTCTGATACAAATAACAGCAATCAAATCCATGGGAATTTTTGGTGGAATATCTAATCCTATACCAACTTCAGGATCATTCTTGGCTCCAATAATCCCAGTAGTGGAGCCCTCATTGTTTGTAATTCGAAAAGGACTTCTTCTAGTCAACCGCATATTGTAAATACGTTGAAATAATCCATCTAATGAGAGCGCTGGGATTGGGTAATCGATTAAAGCGTAGATAAACACACAGGTTGACAGAATTGCACCCACACCTCGTCTAAAGATTGAAGGAATCCTCGGAGAACGCAGACAATTTGCGAACAGCATTCCAGCACCTAAAATAGCATAAATAATCATTACTAATAGTTCAAGACTTTAAAAACAAAATATCGAATTACGACACTATAACAAGTTATTAATCTTAATTCTTAATATGAACTAATAATCATATCATATCCATTCACATCATTTGAGCGTAGAAAAATATGTATGTATCTGCAGGTATAGAATACCCAGCTATGTTTCGCAATTTCGTCAATTTGAAAAAAAATTCAAAAACTAATCTTTATACTTTTACTTATTGCAATAACATGGAATCAAATATTGATTTAATATACCAAATCATCACAAAAATTAGTCAATTTGCTGTTTTGCAATAATAAATATACCTTGTACCCGCACTAATTATAATATTATATTTAAAATATGTATTACAGTACTTGCTACGGCAAAAGTGAGGAACTTTGAGCTTAATGAAGATTGTGCTGCTGGTACAACAGGTGTTGTTCTCACAGCTATCTCTGTGCTTGTACGCAAAAGTGCTACTTCGGTTTCTGCTGTAGAAGTGTCAGGGTCACATTCCACCATTACTTTATTCAAATCCAATTGTAAATTCGGCACAATCCCGGAATAGTGAACAAGAAGTCGATCTGAGCGTGGCATTAACAAAACTAAAGCTGGTTTCGGAACACTTTGTAACTTCATATCTTCGAGCAACTTCATGCTTGTCTCAAACAAATGCTGCAACGTCGGATATTTTTGACTGTCTGAATTATCAATTAAGATTTGGTGCATGTAATCGGAAGTGCCGGTTGTGTAATGAAGGAATTCATTGGCATTGAGGGAATCTTCGAAAAGGTGGTACATAAACTCTTCGGCATCTACAGCAGAACATCCACCATTAAATTAATTACTGTTAAATTTCTTTGATCAATGGGCCATTTATGTAGTTACTATATGTATGTACCCATAAAGGATCCACAGAGTTTAGGATTAAAAGTTCTCATAGCATTTCGCAGACTCCAAACTTGATCTCTGGGACAAAAATGTCCCTGTCGAAGCGGGTAGACGATCTTGTCCTTAAGAATGGACCGTATCGATTTTGTGATTTGGTTCGGATGGCCTTTGCAGCCAGCTTGAGTAAGTAGAGCCTCGTCGAAAATATCCGTACAGTAAAACAAAGAAACAAGCGTGGAGTCCATGTAGCACGAATTATTAGCACCATCAATTCCTCTTCCTCTGCCTGTAGATCCATCAATTTAAAGTTAAAAATACTAAAATATTTTATAAATATAAAGTGCATGTGACTTACATACACAACTTTTGATTGTGAGGTTTAATTTGTACTTGTGTATATAAAAATATATGTAAATACGTTTGTCACTTTAACAGATGTGCCACGGAGAGACTGACTTAAGGTTACTCACAATCCGTCTAAATGTTAACTTGTGTAATTTTTGGTTTAAAATATTTTCTGTTTCCAAATTTGCTGTTGAAGTGACCACATTTGCCATGTAGATCTTGTAGGCCAAATCAGGATGTATGCATGTATAGTACCAGACAAACCCATGGCCATATGTACTTATTTATGTCAAAGGAGTATCAACTAACAGTTATGAAAACGTACCTAAAACTCGCTGTAATTCAAGATTTAGAGGGGCAATTGTTGGGTCATCGGTTGCAGAACTGGGACGACTTGGTGACGACGGTGATAGCGTTTGTTTCGTGACTGGCGAATCTCTTCTTGAATACTTTTCATTTGGCTCCTGCTCTGAACTATCAGTAAAGCCATTACTCCCGGTCCCTTTGTTCTTTCGGTTTTTTCTCTAAAAATAATGAATTCATTTGTTTAATAATGTGATTTAAGATTCATTATATGAAGGAAAGTTAAAAACGTTGAAAATGGGGGATTTTCATTTAAAATTATTCATTATATGAACTTGGAATTTAAAATTGATAGCACAATACATAAGCACTAATCATGTAGACACAAATTGTGAGGTATGTATATTTATTCGAATAAGTTAGGCAAGTAGAAGGATTTACCTTTTTTCTCTTGTTTGAAGTTTGCTGCTTCGCAGATGATTTCTCTTCATCAATTTCAAGATCATTACTTATCAAACTACCTCTTTCACTTCCAAAGCCAGGACTTTCTATGACACTATCTTCATCAAGTTCACTCCCATTATTTATCAAATTGTTTTCATCACTTTCCATATGATTTTCTCTCCAGAATGGTTCTTCAACTTCACTTTCTTTACATTTCGACACATTCTGCGCAACATTTTCGGTGTCATTGTTTTTCAAAATTGAGCTTGTAGAAGCTTTCTCATCAAAGCTGCTTTCATTGTTTCCCTCGTCATTATTTCTTTCATAAATTTCCTGGCCATTGTTTTTTTCATAATTTTCCTGCTCATTGTTTTCCTGACGGTTGTCTTCCAATGCATTTACCCAATCATTGCTATTTTCAATGCAGTTTTCTTTAATTACAGTTTCTATTCCTTCTTCCTTCTTACAATTGCTTTTTTCTTTATTTGCCAGGTCATTGCATTCCTGTATACTCTGAAATGGTACACATACAATTTATATACCTTCATATCAAATACAATTGTAAGCTTGACAAAACCAAAAGAACAAATCACACATAGTACCTGTACTTCATGTGCCCCAGGACCTAAAGGGGTGGTTTCAAATTCTAACTTTTCTTTGTCAACAACTAAATCTTCTTTTTCCTTTTCATTACTTTCCAATTCAGTTCTTCTATCATTGCTCTCTACAATGCAGCTTTCTCCAATTTCACTTTCTTTGTATTTCGAAAAGTTCTGTGCATCATTTTCCGCAACATTGTTTTCCAAAATTGAGCTTACAACAGTTTTCCTGTCAAAGATACTTTCATTGCTTCCCTCATCATTACATCTTTCATAATTTTCCTGACCATTGATTTTTTCATAATTTTCCTGTTCATTGCTTTTTTCATAATTTTCCTTCTCATTCTTTTCCAGATCGCTTTTTTCCAAATTACTTTCATTTTCATTTCCCATATCATTGAGGTCTGCTATGCAATTTTCTTCAATTTCACTCTCTAATTCAAACTTTAAAGTGTCAATAGATGAATCGTCTTCCGAAATGTCTTGAGCATCATTTTCCGTGTCTTTATTATTCAGAATTGAGCTTGCAACACTTTTCGAGTCAAATCTGCTTTCATTGCTTCCAGCCTCATCATTACTTCTTTCGTTGTTTTCCAATTCGTTTCCACTACCATTGCTATTTGTAATGCAGCTTTCTTCAATTTCTGGGCTTTCTTCCCTCTTGTAATTGCTATTCTCTTTATTTCCCATGTGATTGCATTCCTCTTTACTCTGAAATGGTACATATACAATTGATGTACCTACTTTTTAATCGAATAGAATTGTAAATTTGACAAAACCAAAGGAACATACAGTACCTGAACATCTTGTGCCCCAGGACCTAAAGGGGAGATTTCAAATTCTAACTTTTCTTTGTTAATAAATGCAACTTCTTTTTCCTTGTTTTGCTTTTTCTTGGGACTACTGGTTTTAAACCTCTCAGGAGAACTCACACGAATCTCTTTTGCAATTGCTGCCTCTTGTAGTCTTCCCTCCTTTTTCTTTTCCCATTTGTTTTTTTTCCCTTTCTGCTTCGGTTTTTGCTGCTTCTACAGTGAATTATAAAAATAATTTCATCTGCGATTGTTTGTACAGTATAAGTTTGTATAAGCATACTAAATAAATGTACAACAAAATCGTTACTTTGTTTACCATGATTACTTACCGAATGACCAGCGGTGGGAGTTTTCATTTTGCCTTCCTCCTCCATAGCACCTAATTGTGGTCTCACAAATTCGAATTGAATTGGTGATATGTAGAATAGTACAGTAAACGCAATAAACCAGAGTCAACTTCGAATGCGAAAAGCATGAAATTCGGTTTTAGTAAAATCTTTGTTCGAATATCGTACTATAATTCTTAAGAATTAGTATTTCTACTACTGCGTAAAATGAAAATAAGTTTCGACAGAATAAAATTAGAACAAACGAGCTTAGCTGCTATAACTCAATCGGCCATAACGAACGACCGGTCCACGAGTCTCCAGCTTCTCTGCACCGTCACATCCCCGCTCAACGAACTCTGCAGCAAACTAGCGAGTGACAATCTTTCACTTTTCATATCAGTACGGATTTACTAATACTTATTATGTACATGTACAGTAGGTACAGATATAGCTTTTAATCATCAACAGTACACTCTCCAAACACATGAGTCATTATATGAATGTGTGAGAAAAAAACTTGTTTATTACTGATAAGCAAATGCAAGCCTCTGCATACTTTTGTACCGACATTGCCTTCAATTTCATACTTGTTGAAATAGAATATTCTTTCATATCTTATCGGTCACGTCTTTCACGAATCGAGTAGACACTTTAGTATATGTAGTATAGAATTGAATTGGAATATCACAGAGTATGCTCAGAATTTTCGTTGACATTGGAAGGTGATGCTAATAGCATCAACTAGTGTGTTCGGTAAAAACAAAAAATTATTCTCTACTCAAAGTGTAGCATATGTATAGGTACATAATATGTATCTATACACATACTACACAAGCTTTACATATTATTTCTGACAGCGGCTGTGGCTTTGAAACACTGAAATTATGAAAATATCATTAATTACTTATCATTCAAATGTACACATCCGGCTACTGATATATACTCATTGTAATGTGTAGACATCAACTTCAAGTATTAGTATTCATTGTCTTGTCGAGAAATCGGGATTTTCTAAAAGTAGATAAACGAACAAAAGTTCTCTTTCTGCTGCGAATTCCTATAGTAATGATCCGGACGTTTCCTAAAAACTACATTCAAACAGTCCTACGGTACCCTCACTGGCGCAGCGGGGGCGATATACTTGTGCGTTGGTTGTTCGTAAGAATTTAATTTTGTCAACCGAAACAGTTGTAATTATGTAACCCAAAATGTCTCGCACTGCACTAGTGTGAAATGTTTTCGGGCTCCATTTGGTCAAAATTATATTTTTAGTGCAATTTTCATTATTTTTAAGCGCATAATAAAATTTTGTTTCTCACCATGGACAGTAACTACAATTTTACTAAATTTTTCATGGAGTACACCAGTGTGCCAAGGTTCATGGAACTATTACGGCAAAAATCTGTAATTCTCAGCACATTTTTGTCTCAATATTTTGACTAAAATGTCCCTAAAAATACATGTTGACGGCCGACAGAATCTGCAATGCAACTCACCTCGTGTTATAATACACTATGTGTCAAGATTTATGAAGAAGTGTGATTTATTGCACAATTTCGGCAAAATTTTATTTTTAGGGCAAATTTAGTATTTTTGAGACCATTTTTGTCCCAATTTTTTCCTATTATTTTTAAATACTAAAAAAATAATTATGTTGACCGACACTGCCAGCAAATACAAGCAACATATTCTTCCTCTTGGATGCACTACATATTTCGTCAATATGAAGCGCTAGTCGCTACTTCATTATGCTACTAATGAATTAGGGAATTGAACTGCTCACACAAAAATCCTACGTTAGAACACACATATCACTGTGAGTCAATTCTCATGAGTTCTATTTTTATTTGCACACTAAGTAAAAATTAGATTCAAATGTAAAACATTTTTGCACCTATATTAATTAAGATCTCTCGTAGCCGTCAGTACCATTAATGGAATTTGATTGCGTCGTCGTGATTACATATGAATTATTCAAAAATGACGTTCAGGATAATACAAAGAACTACGTCGCAAGGAACAAATTACATGATTTAATTTCGAACTATTTAAGCGCAGTTACTATAAAGTAAGAAAAATAACATTCATGCAGTGAAAATAGAGTTGATAATTAATCAACAGAAATTTCCGACACGAAAACATCTAACACGTCCACAAAAAATAACAAAATTGCTTCCTTGTTGTGTTTTAAAGAATTAACCATGGACTGAACATCAACAACATTAGCGACAACATATTTCACAAAAGAATTCAGCATAGAATTATCCCTTTTCATTTCTGCTGTGGAGGATTTGCTGATTGAATCCACATTCTCATCTGGAGTTATCTCTTCGAAAGCATCTGAAATTAAGTTGACAATTTCAATGAATAAATCAAGCGTAAGGAATTCATTGAGTTTTGCTTCGAGGAATGTGTCGAAATGAGGTTTGAGGTATGGATGAAGAATATTCAGCCATCCAGTAATGATTGGGCCAGCCCATGGATTCAAAGTGATTGAAGAGGTTACTGTAAAATATCAATTAATAGAACATTAGAAGGTAGGTGCACGCTGTTTCATTATACCTAATTTCAGTTATTATTTTTACCTGTTTCAGTAGCCGCTTCAAATATATCACAATCGTGAAGCACCACACTTAAGTTCACTTCCGGATGAGAGAGATCGTCGTAGGTTTTACTATCCACACCTGCTCTCTTGAGTGCATCTGGGCGATCAGATAAACATTCAATAGGATCTCGCATTCGGCTAAGGGTAGAACTAAAAAAATTGGTTATGATAGTTTCCAAAGTAGGCGGCTTTCGTTTCGATCCATAATCTGCTTCCATCGTTGGATTTCCAGGTCCAGGAAAAACCAATCCAGAAATGGAAGTTGATTCATGAACAACTTTAGAATTGGCATTTGCTTGATATAAGGGTAAACCGTCGACAACCCCTTGTTCGAAACGTAAAATCTGCAGTCCCGAATTTCCTCCTCCAAAGGAGGCCGAACGTGTGTGGCCAGAACTCGGCCTATAAAATAATTTCATATATTAGGGTTCTTTTCACGTAATAATTTTATATCACATTCTCCGATTCTTAATCTTTTTGAGACCTTTTGTTTGTGTGATCGATAAGATAAATGTATCTAAGAACAGCTTATATATCTACCCAAAATCGAAACTGAATATGCATTATAATAATACACTCACCTTGATCCTCCATTTGAATTGGTTTCAGTTTGTGGTTCGATCCCTTCGTCGACTCTGCTGAGACCCAATTTCTCCAAAAAAGAACTACAGCGACAGAAGAAAGGCAGATATTCTAGTTCTAAAACCTTTTTGCAATGCTCCTTTTCGTCCGCAGAATCATCTAGCACAGCCTGTAAATATTCCAATGCTTTATGCCCCTTTAAATATTGAATTAGGCTATACAGTAATTCTCGTTCATCAAGTATATCCATCAATTTCGGCCGCCATCGGGACGATATTTCATCTGGTTGATCAATATCATTAATGGGGTCTAAGAAGTAGTTCATAAGAAATGGAGTTTTCCCTTGATCGCCTTTGTTTGCCGGCACAATGGACTGATGCTCAGTTCGAACAGCATCTGGACCACGCAATGGGTCACCAACATTTTTAAGGGAATCGACAGTGTCATATCCCTCAACAATAGTTTCAACTGATTCCTCCTTGGTAGGATTGTTTAGATTTGAAGTTTCCATTCCTACCAGCGTAGGTTTTAAAATGCTTTCTGCGTTCAGGGATTTCTTGAATCGAGCAACAACTTGTTCTACCAACAATGGTATTTGATCCCTGCCCAATTTTATCAAATTCCACAAAACCCCATCAGCCAGTACGGACACACAAAGTTCCATCCAAAGTTTACATTTCTGATCCTCCTCAACAAGAGTTTTCTCCAGAACTTTTCTGCAGAGCCTTCGCACTTTTAATTTTGCTCTTGCCTGCTCTTGCTCTATTTCTTGAAGACCAATAGAACTATGATTATATTTAGTAATATCTTTCGCGTGATAGAGAAAGAGTGGAATCAATTTCTCTCTGCAAAACTTTTCCGTTGAAAGATTTCCTTCTTCATTCTCGATAAACACTTTGCATTTGACAATTTGTGCAAAGCTTGTCAACAATTTTTTAAACGCCACCTTAAGCTGTCGTCTTGTTTGATAAGGAGCCCATTGGTTGCTGATATAATAATCAAATACGCTTGTACAAAATCTTGATAATGCTTTGTCTAATTGCACGTCAATTTTGATATCAAGGTCAGCGCGTGATATCGATATCGGTGTTGAATAGTTATGGGTCGGTGTGCGAGCCGGTGAACGTTTTGTTGGACTAGATTTTTGCAGGGTACATTGATGCTGATTGCCGTCAGAGTTATCTCTTGCGCAATTTTCCGAATGACAGACTGAGCACAAAGGGATTGGTTTAATATGAAGGAGAGGATCTGTCTCCAGTTCATCATCTGCCTCTTTTTTCAGTTGAAAAAGCTCATTTTCTTGAAGAAATTCTTTCAAATTTTCATTGATTAAATCCAAGGAGGAATATCCTAGCAGGCCAAAAACTAAAATTACGCCTAAAATCCACGGGTAAATTACAGTAAGTATAACGAGGCTAGAAGATAGAAATATAAATACGGAGGATGACACTTTTGGTGTCATTGTATAACTTTCACATTTAAAACGCGAATTAACAAGTCAATATTTTACTATTTTACAAAACAAAAATAATAATCGTAATCTATCCCTGAATGCTGTCATGTAACTAAAACTCAAGTTTAATGATGAAGTTAAACACAGCGCGTGTCATTCAATCTTTCACAGCAAGCAACACAGCTTCCCAATGCCCCATTTATTCGCTAAACGTCAGATTGCATTTCATGTGTACCTACAATAAAATAAAATAATTTATAATACGAAATATCACTTTCCGATTTGGTAAAAATTAAAATATCATGCCCAACTTTATTAAACACTACATCAGAGATGAAACAAAGACATAATGTATGCATGGCTTTCACTAATAACAATGATTGCAATGAATAGGAAATAACTTAAAATAAATATGCGGCACTCCTAAGCAAACATAATGAGATGGCATAAAATTGATAAATTGATTGATGAAAGCGCACATTTAAGCAGGCATCCAGATAATTATAGAATTTTGCACAATATTTCTTTTCATTGACCAGTTTCACTCTTGATTATGCTAACTAACTACCTACTGCTTGTTTAGTCATTTGGGCATTTTCGCAATATTTCCACACAACCTTTATCAATATGTTCGATCTAAAAGCAGATAGGGCAATTGTAGACATTAAATATATAAATAATATAAACTTACTTCACATTATTCACATACCTACCTCTACTAGTCAAAGTATTATAACATAAAATCACCAGCCTACTCAATCAAGACACACATATAGTAGTAGTCGGTGGTGACACATTAAAAATTGTTAGAATTACAACTGTATCATATCTACAGTCAAATACGCAATAGTGATCTATAGATGTTTGACGCTTCTGTCTATAGTAGGAGAATTAGCTCGAATTGACATGACATTCGAGAAACTGAACAAACTACAAACGAAATCGAAAGAAAGAAACGCATAGTTTATTGAAGGTGAATTGCACATCAAGTGTGAACAACAATGATAATATTATATGTATCAGATAAACGATTCGACGCTCACATAACAGGATAATTGTTAAGAAGGGCCCTGTCCTGTATTTATATCATTCATAATAAAGTTCTCTCTCTATCTCTCTCACTCACTCGCATCACATCGGCTCTACCAACAAATTCCAAATACAGGTGTACACATCCTATATACAGTCATAGAATTATTTACATACTATATATCTGTACTAAATACAGTGTATTCATTCCTATTACTAACGTGATCCCGTTCTCTTCCACTTCTCACACACAACAGAAAACAATCTAACACCAACACATCTTGCATGACTATACACACACATTGTTTTCTTTTGGTCCATTTGTACTTTTGTGTCTGTCCACCTATACTTACGGTCAATCCCAACCCAGTTTCCAATGTTCTTGTGTCCAACGAATACTTCATATTATACAAGTTCCATGGATGTGAATAATGATGAAAAAATTAGAAAGAAATTCTAAATGTGAAAAAAGTCATGTCGATTAGAGATTTATGACATTTTGTGCAGCATTTTATCATGAACACGGTCAACAGTCAACGTTGAACGGTAACAGTTGTTTTGTTAGCACCAATGTTGACTTGGCTTGACACCCAAAAGAACAGAAAACAACTGGGAGCAGTGTTATGTACAGCACAGAGTACAGTCAAAAAATGGACATGACATAGACATACTCTACATATTTCTCGTGTGTAATCAGTCTAATAGGGAGGCAGACAAGACAACTGCAATATGATGTGTTGTGTGTATGTGTAATGTGTAACATGCAGATCAGCAGGACAGGACAACAGAATCACTGCTAAGAAAATAATCATATGCAAAAGACAGAATAGAATAGTAATATGCAAAAAAAAATATCTAACTTACTTACTGCGTGCCTATGAGAATGATTCATAATATAGGGAGTTACTGCTAACTGATAACTACTGTGTAGGTACTTCTCTCTCAGTAATTGTATAATGTATGAAGGGTTGAGTTAATCAATTACATTGCACAATACAATGTCAAAGATTTTTTGATTGTGACTTGGGCTGGATTTGTCTTGGCCACACATTATTACTACTTACTACTACTGTCATAGTTAAAATTACTACAGGGTAGCCGTATGGAGTAAACGAAACGATCAAGTTTCTACTAATATGTAAGAGAGTAAAGACATTATGTGTGCTAAAATTATACATAGTGTGCATGTGCATATGTATATGTATGCATGTATTTATGAATGAATAAAGATAAAGAATTAATAATTGATTGGGAGTGCAAACGAGCGCGCGAGAGAGTGAACTTCCATTTTTTCCAATGAGCAAAAACAATGGCAATGAAATGGAAATGAATGAAGAGCGCTAGGAGCTGATACACAGCCAGAAGCGGTGACACTTGCACAGTAATATATTGCTCTTATTCTCTTAATTACATTCTTATTATGATCTATAGATTTAAACTCCCTTGTTTTCATTTTGGGTAGGTAGAACAATATTTATACACGTGTATGTACACACTGCTTTCTGTGTATACATGCATAATGTGTCGTGTACAGATACATGTTGGCTATAAAGTTTTTTTTCTGATTATACGTAATGTAGTTAGTTACCTCTTGTTTTCTTTTGTCTCCTTCTCACCTTCTCTCTCTCTCTCTGCTTCTATGCAGAAGTGCCAAAAGCTAGTACGTCGTATATATAGAGAGAACAATATAAAACAGAGAACAACATTAAAAATATTCGCACATCTGCTGTCTGTGTCCTGTCGTTTTGCCCTGTCCTTTGGTGTCCTTACTCTGATTTTATGGTAATATTAAACAGCGAGACCTTAAAATGCCAGTTCATTAGCTGGAGCACTTATTTATTTTCTGGTGGATTGGATGAGATTGGAGAAGGCAGACATGCACATACTACACCTTATATGTAAGTATGTTTTATATAGGTACACGCAAAAAAATGTTGTGTGCATGTGTCATGAGAAAATAAATAAACACAACAATTAAAGCGGTGCAACAATGGTGTGCCAAAACGATTCACTCTCTCAGAGAGACCAGGCGGTCCACTCTGATTATGTTCTTCTGTATTCATGATTTGGCGTTGCTCACCAACTCACAGCTATGAGATGGTCTTGGGCTACTCTCTACCCCTATCATTTTCAGAATCATTAAAAATATTCTCCGATCGTTCTCGTTCAGAAGCATTTATAAAAAAACAACACACATGTGCATTTCCACTCTTTTAAGTATCAATTTTACCTTGCCTTTGTTATTCAGCTTTGTATGCGTATTGTGTACCTTATACTACCACAAAGCAGCATCAATTATGATTAAGGATCCAAGTGAACATTAGGGCATGATCGATTTGGAAAACTAGAAGGTAATCAGACTCTTTCATATATTTAGTATAGTGATCACTTTTTCCCAATCAGCCCTATTGTCTCACGTTACATACATATATATTATATAAATATAAATAAATGAGTCAAAGAAGAGAGAAGTTGAAAATTATGTAGATTAAATTAAATTCTTTGTTGCGCAATTTCGAATCTTGCCATTTCTTACAAGGAGGATTGAGTGAAAGACTATGAAAAAAATCCCTTCCCAATGTCTTTGGCAGCACAAAGGTAAGAATTTACCTAAATAATAGCGTCGGTAGTCGGTCGATACGTAGTCTACGTAATAAATTCTATAGTGTAGATTTTCAATTGCAACTTTAATAGCTTTTACAAGTCTATTAACGGTTTATGGAGAAACTGGTGAGCATTTAAATTGTTTTCGTATCATAATCGTTCAATTTGTTGTAAGACGTAAGTAGTAAGCCGTCACAAAACTGTGATGAGAGGAAAACAAAGAGGGCGAGTGTACAGATTAGATTACATTGGAACAATTACTATATGTACAGTAGTGCACAGTAGTATAAATGTGTGTGTACAGTTGAAAGAAGTAGTCCGGTCCAACAATGCACTAAAAATCGAAATGCCTTATTTACGGTCGTAAATTGATAATGAGAATCGTTAGAAAAGTATCATACACGTTGTAAATACACTTATTTAAAAAGAAATCTCTCATTTAAATACCTATATGGTTCACATACACAGTACTTGTGCATGGATTTCAATTGAATATGAAATGTCTGAATAATCATCTGTGAAGACATTGTGGACATTGAATTCACGAACATTTGTAAACTAACACAATGCGACATGTACATAAAAACGGGAATATTTTTATAGCCTATCTGTACGCTACTTTTGATTATGAATGTAGTCAAAACAGACTAGTAAAGAAGAGAATCAATACAATTATACAGTCAAGTCGAATTAACTGGTTTGGCAAGCCTTAAATATATGCATAACAGTGCATAACATCCACATTCATAGAATACACACAGACACGTTACATTTAACTTACATTTTCCTTTGGATTCACTTGAACTACATTTAATCAACAAGTTGCTGCTGATTACTGTATTTTCATTCATCTTCCACACACGTCGTAGACTCCACTGTGCCAACAATGCCAATAATGAGACGAGACAGAGAGCATGCCTCTATTGCTTACAATTGTTAGTAATTTAATTTCAAGAAGAGTCACTAACAACACAGATAGCGGTATACATAAATATGGTGCTTTTTTCTGCGATATGTATTTTTATACAAATCTCGTTCTTTTAGAGGAATGTGATTGACTGTGTCAAGTGGACGCGTGAGATGCACTCGCATCACATTCCTCTTTAATCGTTTGCATTCAGATCTGTCTAGATCGCTGTATGCATAACGAATTACGACTTTTTTTTTGCTTGCATGCACTCAAAGTTATCATTCAACAGATTATGATATAAAAGGAGAGGATCTCTAGACGGAAGACCTTTACTTTGTACTGGCTCTTTCTAGAGAGTCTGTTATGTTGTGTTGTGAGCCTGTGAAGTGTAAATTTTTATGGATGAAGATGCTTTTGCCATTTGCTCTATTTAGTGTTTACTTTACATAAATGATAGAGTGGAGAAATATGAGAAATTAATAGTCCCTTTGTAAAAATCTCTTTGAATGCGTGCAACGAGTAGGCACACACACACACAGTCTCTCTCCATCTCTCTGTATTTCTGCATTGTGCCAACCATGCTTTTGGCAGAGCAACGGCTGACTCTCAATGATTTCCAGTTCATGAGTAATTGCTCTTTCGTGTTAAGCAGAGCAGGGTGAATGCAGTGGACAAACAAGAAGCTCATCTTCATAGTCAACATAAATAATTTGTATTATACTTCTGTCTGTCTATGGTGGATGATGCATTTGTTGCAATGACTGACTGTCTTTTTTATTATTTGCCAAATTTAATTGCCAGCAATGCAAATCCTGAACACTGCCAATTCTGTAATACAAAAGTTACATAATCGGCTATGGGCTACATTTCGGGTGTTCCTACTTATTTTACCATTTGGGCTCAATCTCGCTAAATAGATACATCTAAAACTATTTGGTTTACTTTATGGCTGAATCATGGGTGAATTCACACTTTTCACACATTTCACTTGAGCATTTTAGATTCCCTAAAATTCCTTCTCAATTCCTTAACTTTATCCTATACATTCAACTAAGATATGTAAATTCAACTCAAATAAAGTATAAATGGTGGTTGTAACAAGGAATGGAATTATGCAACAATAAAGTAATTAGTGAATTACTTTTATGCCTATGGATGCTGTAGGAGTAAACTTTGCGTATTAATTGAAGATATTGGTAATTGTCTGTGCACGTGGCTTTGATAGCGGCCGAGCTCCATTTGTAATTAATCGTAAACGAAGATTTAATTTGGCCCCCATAAAAATTGTTCGTTTCAATGTGTGGGCAAAAAGCAATTTGCGATGTAATTAGCAGTTACAGTATGCATGTGTGTATGCATTGTAGGCGTAGGAAGCAAAATGTATTTGGATATATTACCCTTTGTTGCGAGATACAATCTCTGAATAGTCATCCACCATACATAGTCCTACATGTAAACTACGACAGTAAACCAGCTATATATTGCAGCTGCAGGTAGCATATGTCAGTGTCACGTTGTGTTTATACATTCGATAAAAAAGAGTGTACATACATACACGACACGAATGATCCAATTGTCTCTGTACACATGAATCACAGAAAAGTAAACGTTGTTACATATCTACAGATACATTACATATCACAGATTACCAGGCGAATAAGTACATGTACGTTAAACTGCGATTAGAAATAACTAGCTTATACATAAAGGAACAGATAAGATTATCGCACATTTATTTTTATGACCAATTCAATCAAGTCCATGAATTTAAGAACGACAAAATCCCGTACGAGAGGGTGACAGAGGAAAGGTAGTGAGCACTTCACTCGTACACACATACAGACAGTCGCAGATCAAATGTGTGTTCACAATTCATCGTATTTATTGCAAATGAGGCAAGAGACAAGTCGTATTTGTATTCCTTACAAACAATGAGGTGGACAAAGTTATGGAGCAGCAGACTGCAGGAATAATTTACAATTCTCGAGTTCATGTGTTTGATTTTTTCGTGTCATTGTCACATTAACTTGTAAAGTAAAGCTGTTAAATGCGCAATTGTTTTTATCTCTCTCGCTTTTAGCTCTATGACTTTATCAGCATCGGTGTGGTCATGACTCTGTGAGACCGATGCATTTGACTGGCAGCTGCTCTTGCCCCTTTCTTCTCCACAACAACCAAACCAATTATAGAGAGCACACTACTATAATAGAATTGTGTGGCTCATTTATTAATACGGTATGCATCATGTAACGTGTCGTGTACCATATCTGTAAGTGGAGTAAGACACTAATTAATTAACGTTGTGATGCAAAGCACGCTTCGGCCATGCCAGCTACTTTCGTCCACTCTTCAAATACAAACGATGTCAAAGAAAGAACTGTCTGTGTATGCTGTGTGTCTGTGTGAAGACAAATCAAGTCATTCCAAACAACATAATACACTGGCTACACGTCCCATCATGCTTCTCTTTTGTTGATACAGTTTTTTTTATTCTAGTTGTTTGACAGCATAAATTAATATGCTCAACATTTGTATTATACAATGCAACAGGGGATGGGGATACATGTTCTATGTTAAATTCTCGCTCGCTCTACGTCCTAATGATTTGTGCAGCCAGTAAAACTGTTTACATATATTTAGATTGGTTAGTTAAGTAGATGTTGAGTGGAATTGCGACTGTTGTGTGGAGGGAGACCGACCTACGCTATACGTTCAGCAGCAACCAAATCAGTTCTGAGAACGCAACCAAAATACAGGTATACCACCAACAACATCTTTCTCATAATCCTTTTATAGCAGAGATGAATTGGATTGTTCATGCAAACGAATCTTTTTAAGAATGTTGGTGTACTAATACGATATGTAATTCTTGATGCAACCATTTGATTGAATTTACTAATGGGTTCAATCTCCCGTATTCACCAAGATTCGTTTATTTTTCACTTTTCCGCCTCCCAGAACGGTAAAATTAGTGCCTTTAATAACGTATACCAAAATATTTAGATTGATTACTGTACAGTAATAGTAATGTTTATTTGAATTGTAATCCCAAAATTGACATTTTGAAAGTATCTTACAACTTCATCACATTGATGAATTTCTGTCGGGAGAATTCATAGTCTACATCATGTGCAAAAAGAATAAGTACTTTGTGGTAAGCAGACTTTAATTTGTACTAAAAATGAAGAAATGATTTCCAACGAACCAACTCACGAGATATTGAAGAATTCGAAGCAAGGTGTGTAATGGTAACAGTAATACATTGTAGTAAACTGGAAAGATAATGGATTGTCAGCTGTCCAAACATTTTAAGCCAAATAATTCTGAAAGCGAAATCCATGTCAGAAAACGTTGTCACTCCTTGTCGTGTTTGTCATATTATTGGGTTCCTTGCTGTGGACACAACAGAGCTTACACCACGCCACGCCATACTAAATCACCAAGAAACTTCGTTCTCTCCATATCAGACTACACAAAATGCATACAACTGCCAATAACATGGCATGTAAATGATTTTCATCCCATCAATAACGGGACAGCCTAATGGAGCCATCGCCTTCAGCTCCTAAACACATTCAGTGCCAACAGACGAAATGATGCAGTGCTCTGTCAATGCTTTTCACTCAAAAGACACACGTCATAAGGCAGAGACACACCATGGATATATCTTAATAAGTAGTCACTAACAAAATAATAAGATGAAATGAAACTCCTTTGTGAAAGATGGAGGATTTATTCGAATTATTCACTTCCACCACACAACAATCAACACAAACTAGTAAAATGGTGCAGAGCAGCTCAACTCGGCAACTTTTATCTGCTGTAGACGTGTTTTAATAAGCATCAGCATATTTAACACCAAGTCATTTCACCTTGTAAGCACTGTACTCACCTCCTCGAGAGAATGAATGAAAGGTTCTCATGTGCACTTGACGAATATGGCTACCAAGACGAAACGGCTACCTACTACGTAATTTGACGAACACAGAAATTGCATTACGCTTAATGACTACTTACGCACACATTTAATATGCAAATTTAGCCTCGCGTAATATCATTACGTGAAGCATACACAGTCTTCTTGTATGCGTGTGTTATTGTTATTGATTGACGACATGTTATGTGTGACAATCTATCTGCCTACCGTATACAGAGAGAGATTTAATGAAACAGATTGGGAAAACACCGTGCAAAACTGTAACAATTATATTTACCTACAGATGAACCTTCCATTGTGACCCATACGGAATGGCTTATAGGCTATAGGGAATTTCATAATACCAAATTTAATATCGGTAGCCTTCCATCCTTTTGATTTGATCTGCTCTCTGTACTTTAACAGTGCACTGCTATACGGGCAATAAATTCTCGAGAACATTTGGGAGTTGCTGATTATGCCAATACAACAAATAAGACTTATTGTGCATCAGATAGGATTGCATAGCAATTGGAATGTCAACTGAATTACTGTAGGTAAGCGCCAACGAGTGAACGCAACCGTGGCTCATTTGACAAAGGCGAAAGTGTACGTGTGTACCAAGTTTCGTTATTTTGTGGTCTATCTCTAACGCATTATTCGTTGTGTATACATAGGAGGTGGTAGGACAGTGCATTATGTGTGTGTGTGTGTGAGAGAGAGAGAGAGACACGCAACTACCTGTATGGGATTCCTTAAAGACCATTCTATCAGACTCAGACGATTTTCGCTGCAGAGGACAGTAAGGGCAGTGGCTCCGCTTTTCTTAAGCTTATAGATGTGCCTTGGATACATATTATATCGACTTGACTCTTGAGAGTAGAGCAAACGCAAGGCAGGCACCCAACGACGATGATCTGATAAATGAAAAGAGCATTATGGGAATATCGATGTAATGTAAGGTGATGCGGTGCAAACTTGGAGAGCATTCATTTTGCTACTGCTTATTGTTGTTGGTGTATTTCTGCCCTTTATCCCAGATACCTTTGGCACAATGGAATGACACGAGCGTACAATTAGCCGAACCACCTTACATTACCTTACGTCCAACAACAAGTGCAAAGATTGCCATATGAAAGATCGGGCAGGCGGACCACTACGCACTGCACATGTATTTACACATACTGTGCAATTTGGATACACAGTGGTTGTGTGCTTTTTGTGTACATTGGGTGTACGACACATTGTAAGTGTACCTACTGAATATTTTAATCTGTAATCGAATCTTTATTTGTGGTTAATATATTCAATTCTTAAGGTTACCCATTCCTTTCACGCAAAACAATCCTCCTATAAAAACGTTCCGCTTTTTCATTCACACCATCATTCAATCTCAAGCTCTCTTTCTGATTTTTCCAATCGGCTCGAAAAACATTTCAACATGATCAAGGTGAGAATCTTTTTTGGTTTGTGTTCAAAACGGTGACTAAACGATGATTCACAAGGCATTCGGTTTTGTGGAAATCCTATTGTTACACCATTTCAAAGCATTGTTGTTTTTCAACTTGGCAAACAAAGTTTAGGAAGAGTTTTAACAATTGAACTGTCTTCCAGATCGTCGCTCTCCTCGCCGTCGTCGGATACGCTTCCGCTGGAGCTATCACCTACGGAGCCCCCACTCTTGGATTGGGATACGCTTCTCACGCTGTCGCTGTAAGAATTCCATCCGAAAGATCAGAAACAATCCACTCAAGTTTTGTACTCAATTGTAATCTCTCTCCCAATTTTGTCTTAGGCTCCCGTTGCTTATGCTAGACCAGTCGCTCACGCCATTGCTGCACCAGTTGCCCGTTATGCCGTTCCCCAAGTCGCTGTTGCCCACCACGCTCCAGTCGTCGCCCACGCTCCAGTTGCCGTCAGAACCGAAAGTTTCGACCCCCATCCACAATACAACTTCGGATACTCCGTCTCCGATGCCTTGACCGGTGACCAGAAATCCCAACACGAATCCCGCGACGGAGATGTCGTCCAAGGACAATACTCCCTTGTCGAGCCCGATGGTGCCGTCCGTACCGTCACCTACACCGCTGATGCCGTCAACGGATTCAACGCCGTCGTCGACCGCTCTGCTCCCACTGTTGTCGCCAAGGCTGTCGCCCCAGTCCTCCGTGCTGCTCCAGTAATTTCCCAATTCGCAAAAAATGTTTTTATAAAGTTAATGAGCCTTCATACAACGAATTTTGATTAATTTTTAGATCGCTGTTGCCCACCACGCCCCAATTGTTGCCCATGCTCCAGTTGCCACCTACGCTCATGCTCCAGTAGCTCACGCCATCGCTGCACCAGCACGTAAGTCAATTTGTTAAAATTCCAGAACCTCTTTCAAAGTGAGTTCTTTCACTGTGAATGGTAAGAATTGCCTTTCGGGATATTTTTGTTCGTTTATGTTCAAATGAGTCACGTCACTTTATGGTGTCCCTCTGTTTTTCTTTTAAACCAAAAAGGCGTATTCCCAATTCTTAAATTCTTTTTGAAGAAGGATTGAAAGAATTGCAGCACCTTCGACAGTCGCGTAGTCTTTGAATTACAATCGATTTTATTTGTGTTTTAATCAACCTGTCATTTTCCCTAACTGTAATAGTATGGATATCCACAGGTTGCCACTTACGCTCACGCCCCAGTTGCTCACGCCATCGCCGCACCAGCTGTAAGACAATTGTTTTCTATTCTTGAAAAACTGTAATTAACGAAACATAATTTATGAGTTCCACTGTGACTTTTGAGAATTTCGTTTCGGGATTTATACGATCCAGTCATTTATAATGTTGGTTTCAATGCAAACTGTTGGAAGATTTTGCAAGATTGTTTGTGAAAATTATCTTTAACTTCCAAATCCTTGACTTTTCCAACTCGAATTAGATTTACCATCGTACTTTATCTGAGCACAGTTTTCGAATTCCAAAATATGTTTTATCAAATGAATCTAATCCGTCCGTTCTATTCGCTAACTGTAAAGTATGGCTATCCACAGGTTGCCCACGTCGCCCACGCCGCTCCACTCGCTTATGGAGCCCCCTATGGTGCCGCTTATGGTGGTTTGGCTCATGGTGCCGTCCTCCATCATTAAATCTTCAAATTAGTTATCCATATTATAAAAAATTAGTCCAATATTTAATCAATTTTCCTGTGTATGTCTATGTACTCCTGAGAACTGTAACCCTTTTTGAGTCTTATCCCTTGTGCAGATAACGACATGCTTTAAATCTCTTTTCTTCCTCTTTTTCCCATCTTCTTCTTTGTGATTAACTTTTGGCGTCACTGCATGCGTCTTCAGTCATCACCTCAACTATTCCTCTCCTATCTGCTGACCTATCGTACAAAGAGTTCTTACAGGGTTTCATTTACAATTCTTTGACCCTGGATTCAATAAATTTCATAGATTTTTCTGTGAAATCTTCTGTAAGCAATATTTCTGTTGTTGCGACAAGAATATCATTTCTGCTCTTGCCAAAATTGAATAAACGATTGAAACAAAATAATTCTCTTTGCATTCATTTTCTTAGTTTACAGCAACTGGTTGCCCTTGTATGGTAAAGAAACGTCATAGCATCAGAAATACACAACAAAAATGATGTGACTCACTAAATGTAATGAATAATATTAAAACGTATGAATCAGTTTCGATAATATATTTCGTAATATTATGAGGGTAATGGAAGGAATGAAGAAGGACTATATAACCTCACAAAGCATGTACAAAACCATGTTACAGTAACATACATAGCATTATGAAGTTCTGAATGAAATTGGATTTGGAAAATAGGTAGGAACAGCTTACAAGCCTAAATACATGCCCTAGTCCAAAATAGCTAGCCGACAAAGGAAACTATTTTAACTCAGTCTGTGTTAATACACCTCTCCCCCAAACCAAACGGAGAGGCAGTAGAATAAATGTTTGCAGAAATTTTAGTAGACTCTCTTAAATTTTAATCAAACTGGCCGCATGTTTCAAAATGGATAGCTTTAATAATTCGAAGCATTTGGCTGAGGATGACCCATCTTCGTCTGTTACAATTTTAGTGCAATGGAGGAAATTCATTTCAATGTTCTAGTAAAATGTGAATACCTGACTCCAACGACTACCTTTTCCACCCTACCAACACATTTTTTGCATGGCGCTTTATAGTATTTAGTTCCGATGAACCTAATTATTTATTTTGTCAACCCCATCTTTGTCAATTCTCTTGGTGCAATAATACTTTTTATCAGGATTTCACAAAAACTCAAATTTGAAGTGAAATTACCTACAAAATGAGCCATTACTCGACTTTGTACGATGTGGAGTTCTCTCTATCGAAAGGCACCCGTTTTGTCTAGTTTGGTAAACTTCCCCTTAAATTATCTTCTTCACCGGTAATATATCCACCTCCATTTCATTAGATAACTAAGATTTCTTATTGCTTATTTGTGCAAAATGAAAGATGATCACGATCTAATATTCAAATTGGTAAAAAATATTTTTAAAAAGTGGGAAAGGGTCAACAAGTAAAACGTTTAAATGGGACAACAATTTTATTTGAACGCACAAATTGCATTTTACCTCCGAGACAATTACGAAATGCTCAAGGTATAATATTATTGCAATTATTTTATTTGTGATTCAATTAATAAATATTAACATTTATATATGCAATAGTATTTTACCCATCATTTTGATAGTTTTCTCATGTGAAAAATGAAGGTTAGTTGATTAGTTGTAGCAAACAAAGGAAAACAGTGGAGCATTCAAACAATTCATTTAAAAGTTACCCGCACAAAAGGTGATTTTAAGCCACAAGAGCTTATAAGTTTAATGCTTGAATGACCATATTTTAATGTCACTGACACGTAGATGTACTTTTTATCTTATCTGATGCAAGTAAGGTAGGTATAAACGTTCATCTTCCTATCTATACCTATTCTACCTATATGTAATCCTATTTTCATATAAAAATATGAGTTTTTGAATATGGGGTATTGTTTCGTGCATGGGGAATTGGAAATTGTAGAGACGTTTTGCCTAGAAATCCTGCAATAATTCCTCCTATGGGGCAGTAAATTGTTCTGGCATACTATTTCGGGTTTTATGTGAAATGAACTTGGTGTCAGTGTCACTATTTTTAGTGAAACATCAAGATGCAAAGCATCAGAAGTTCGCGTATGTAAGCAAGTAAAATATTTTACCTACGTATCCGTGGTCAGGAAATGATATCAGCCGAAAATTGTAAATAGGGCCAAAAATAGGTCAAAAAATCGTATTTTGTCTTATCTACATATGCAACGCATAACACATAGCTTTCAATATCTGTATTTACCTTGCATACAGAACTTAAATTTACATAGATTAAGCGTTCTATACTGTAAAAAAATGTACCAAATGAAAATGAAAAATTTTATGTTAATGATGATTCATCAAGGTACAAACAACTGGTTTGGGATTTAAACGCATGTATGTCCACGTAATTATGTTAATTAGACAAAACAATAATTGCACACTTATAACATTGCTGTGAAAAAAACTGTAGCAAGGCTAATTCTTCATTTGTTGACAAAAGTTTGCAACTGTTTTATTGTTACAAGATGAAAAATACACCTAAGCTGTAGCACGACAGTTCAATTTCCCCAATTTGTGTGCTCACAATTATGAAAGATGAGGTGTGGATTGCCTTCAGAGTAAAACAATTTTCAAAACACTACAACTCTCAGTTCTATTAGAACCCACAGGCCCTTGATATCTTGTTCAGGACCACCAAAGACCTCTACATCTCCGCAATATGAACATTTTTCCTGTTTTAAAACTAGTTCACCACGCATAACATTTGCTGTTTTGATCAATATGAACGGCAATCTCAATTCTGGGGGATGAAATTTGAACAAACCCCGACTATGATCTTTAAGGGGTAGGAATGACAAATTAACACCTCTAAACATTTAACATACATATCAGAAATGTTATGTCATTTATTGGTTGCTACCGATAAGAAAAGGAGAAACTGTGATTGCACACACGCATAAGGGTGTGACATTGTTTTATAAAATACAAACTATCACATCTCTAGATACATCATCCAGCATATGTAACCACGTTGTACCATAAGCGTGCAAAGATTTCTGCTCTCTTTCATATTCAGAACTTAAGGT
The DNA here is from genome assembly GCA_019776185.1 of Plutomurus gul. Classification (NCBI taxonomy): domain Eukaryota; kingdom Metazoa; phylum Arthropoda; class Collembola; order Entomobryomorpha; family Tomoceridae; genus Plutomurus; species Plutomurus gul. The sequence continues at coordinate 44,741 of JABASC010000351.1, forward strand.
CACAGATTCCCTTTCACACAA